>JAJIBD010009338.1:0-82001 GCA_021461705.1 Cryptotis parvus | reverse complement strand
TCACACTGGCCCCAGAATTGGTGAATTTAAGGATTGAAGAAATGACCTGCTATCAGCTATTAATTATTTGATACTTCGAGAACAAAAAAAAATCAGCAGCTGTTTAGCTTTCTGCCCGGCTTTTTATCACACTGCTTGATTTTCATCTTTGAGAAATTTGGTTTAAATGTTTTCTTCTTTCTAGTGGTTCCTGTTAGTAGTTATTAGAGCACTTTATTTGTTTTAGTCTTAGCACTTTAGATACTATTGTCAATTGCTAGTTTTTCAATTTCCCCAAATAGATTTTTTTTTTTTTGTTTTTTTTTTTTTTTTTTTTGGTCACACCGGCAATGCTCAGGGGTTTCTCCTGGCTCTGCACTCAGGAATTACTCCTGGCGGTGCTCGGGGTACCATATGGGATGCCGGGGATCGAACCCGGGCCAGCATGGGCCGGCCGCGTGCAAGGCAAACGCCCTACCCGCTGGGCTATTGCTCCGGCCCCTCCCCAAATAGATTTTGAGCATTTCAGTAAATGCTCAAGATGAGAGCCTTCTACTGAGACTATACCACCTACACGGCAGAGCCTGGCAAGCTACCCGTGTTTTATTTACTTGTTATGCCAAACGCTAGTAACAATTATGGACCTCAGTTCCATGACCTGAAGAATGGTTTCGGGCTCCTCCTGTCCCTGGAGCAAGCAGATGCCCTTGGGTTACACTTGCTTGTGACAGGACTAATGGAGATGTTACTAGTGCCCACTCGAGCAAATCGATGAACTGTGGGAAGACAGTGATACAGTGAAGTAATATTTTATTATTTTTACATCTGTATTTATGAAATAAGCTTATAGTATTTGTTATCTTAAGTATTTTTAGAGGCAAGATTACCCTACATGAAATGATTGGATTGGGGCCGGAGAGATAGCCCAGCGGGTAGGGGCGTTTGCCTTGCACGCAGCTGGCCTGTGCTGGCCTGGGTTCGATACCCGGCATCCCATATGGTCCCCGAGCACCACCAGGAGTAATTCCTGAGTGCAGAGCCAGGAGAAACCCCTGAGCATTGCCGGGTGTGACCCAAAAAGCAAAAAAAAAAAAAAAAAAAAATGATTGGATTACCTTTTCATTTCTTCTCTAAGTATACCCCCAAAATACATTCCAGGCAAAAACAGAGATCAATGTTTTTGATCAATCAATATCAATCAATATCAATCAGGATATAGTCTCCTGACTTTTTTTTTAATTTTGTTTTATTTTGTCTTTGGGACAATTAGCAGTGCTCAGGGATTACTCCTGACTTTGCACTCAAGAATTACTCATGGTGGCATTCAAGGGACCAAGTGTTGGAAATCTAATGCAGGCTGGCCGCCTTCAAGACAAGACCCCTACCCACTGTATTATCTTTGGCCCTTCCCTTATCTCTCTCTCTTATTGATTGATTGATTGATTGTTTTTTGGGTCACACCTAGCGATGTCCAGGGGTTACTCTTGGCTCTGCGCTCAGGAATTACACCTGACAGTGTTCAGGGGACAATATGGTATGCCAGAGATCGAACCCGGTCATCCACATGCAAGGCCCCTCTCACTGTACTATTGCTCTGGCCCCCTTTTTTAAAACAATTTAATTAATTTATTTATTTTTGCTTTTTGGATCATACACAGTGATGCTCACGGATTACTCCTGGCTCTACACTCAGGAATTATTCCAGGCACTTCTCAGAGGACCATATGGGATGTCGGGTATTGAATTCTGACTCTGCACTCAGGAATTAGTCCTGGTGGCGCTCAGGGGGATCATATGGGATGCCGAGGATTGAACTCAGGTTGGTCACATGTAAGGCAAATGCCCTACCCCCTGTGCTATGGCTCTGCTCCTTAATTTTTTTTTAATTTTTAACCTTCATTAAGCACTATAATTTACAAAGTTGTTCACTATACAGTTATTTGAGGGTATTCAATATTCCAAAAATAGTCCTACCACCATTGTGCCCTTACTATCACCAAAGTCCCTAGTTTCCCACCCACCCCCCAAGCCTGCTCCCTTAGCAGGCACTAATTAATTTACTTTATATTGCTTATTACAACATAAATCTCATGTTTGTGCTGCTAGAGGTGTGACCTTTTTACTGAGCTGTTACATGCAAATGGGGCCATCTGTGTTATGGCTTTCACTATTTCACTATAACTTTCAATATTGAACTTGGTGTGTTCTACTCAATTTTTTAACGTAATTGTTCGTGTTAATATACAGATATTCAATATCTAACCCCAATCCACCACTGTTTTTTCCATCACTGTTATATTCAATCTTCCCAACCACACCCAAGCCTGCCTCTATAGCAGACCCAATAATTTATTTTATATTGATTATTGTAATTTGCTGAAAATGATCAAGAAACATTTTCTTTGAAGAGTTAGTGAAGATTGTTCCATCTTACTATGGAGGTATTAAGCCCTTGTATAAGAAATTTTTACTGATATGTTATTACAGAATAGGCATTGTGCGTATATATTTTGTTACTGGTTGCTTCTACTTTACGTCCCATTAAATGTGATGTGTTATTTGGTATGTGGGTATTGTAGTATTTGAGATGTCTAGTGGCGGCAAATGTGGCCACATGCTCCAAGAATTCCAAAATCTTTAACGGGGTGATAAAACTGGAGTTAATTTTTTTTTTTTTTTGTTTTTTGGGTCACACCCAGCAACGGTCAGGGGTTACTTCTGGCTTTTCACTCAGGAATTACTCTGGTGGTGCTCGGCGGACCATATAGGATGCCGGAGATCGAACCTGGGTCAGCCGCGTGCAAGGCAAATGACCTACCTGCTGTGCTATTGCTCCGGCCCCTGGAGTTAATTTTTTTTTTTGCTTTTTTTTTTGGGGGGTCACACCCGGCAATGCTCAGGGGTTTCTCCTGGCTCTGCACTCAGGAATTACTCCTGGCAGTGTTCGGGGACCATATGGGATGCCAGGGATCGAACCCGGGCCGGCATGGGCCAGCCACATGCAAGGCAAACGCCCTACCCGCTGGACTATCGCTCTGGCCCCTGGAGTTAAAATGTTTTTTTTTTTTTTTTTTTTTTTTTGCTTTTTGGGTCACACCCGGCAATGCTCAGGGGTTTCTCCTGGCTCTGCAATCAGGAATCACTCCTGGCGGTGCTCGGGGGACCATATGGGATGCCGGGGATCGAACCCGGGCCGGCACAGACCGGCGCGTGCAAGGCAAACGCCCTACCCGCTGGGCTATCACTCCGGCCCTGGAGTTAAATTTTTAACTGGGTGATGACTTTGGGCATGGGGGTGACTGCCGGGCTTTTTGGAAGAACTGGGAGATGTGGGGAGGTAGCCCCTCCTTGACTCCATGAAAGCCTGGAGATTTCAGTCACAAAACCCACTAGTCTGAGTTTTTCAATGAACGGATCAATTTCTGGGTGAGCTCATCTGAGCAGTGAGTTTAGCCTTGAGTCTAGCAGTGATGTGGAGTATGGAAGTATTCGGCTTCTGGGGCTCTGTTGGGACAGGCTGGCTTCCCTTATCTCTTAAGCAAACAAAGTACCATTATCCCTGTTTTACAGACGAGAGAATGAAGTCCTGGGGGAGGCCTGTAATATTGTATCTTCCCTGGAATATTTGACCTGCCTTCTCTCTGTAATTTTGTTTATTTGTGTTTGTTTTTTGGACCACACTCGGTGGTACTCAGGGTTTAGTCCTGTCTCTGCACTGAGGGATCACTCCTAATGGGTGGGGACCATCCGTGGTACCGGGGTCAAACCCAGTTTGGGCACATTCAAGACAAGTGCTTTACCTGCTGTATTATCTCTCTAGACCCCTCTATAACTTTTTGGGGGGTCACACCAGTGATACACAGGGGTTACTTCTGGCTCTGAATTCTGGAATTTCTCCTCCAAGTGCTCGGGGACCATAAGGAATGTTGGGGATCAAAACCCAGGTTGGCTGCATGCAAGGCAAATGCCCTACCTGCTGTGCTATAACTCCAGTCAGATCAGCTTCTTGATCTGTCCAGTAAATTAACTTGTATAATTATTAGTTATTTTATATCATATTAAAATAACTTTGAAAGCTTCTGAAGTTTATTTATACATCAATTTTTCAGAATGCAGAGTACATTTTCCCATAGAAATAAAGTTGGTCATATTCCTTTCTCATGTTACTTACCTTAAAACATCGCTGGTCATCCCATGGTCTAGCTATAATCTGACCCAGTCTTCCAATCAGACCTTTTTTTCCCCCAACCAGACCTTACCTTTCAAACTCTTCCACTGGTAACTCAAACACTGTAACTCTGGGCTCAGTCCTTGTCAGCCTTTTCTCAGATGATTTCAGAATTATTTTGTTTTGTTTTTTGACCTCAGCAGTGGTGCTCAAGGTTTACTCCTAGCTCTGTGCTCAGGGATAATTCCTGGTGGATTTGTGGACAATAAGGGATGCTGGGAATTAAACCCAGATCACCTGTGTGCAAGGCAAACTTCCTACCTGCTGTATTTCTCTGTCCCCATCAGACCATTCTGTATGAGATCTTACTGGTTGTCTCAGAAAACACCTCCCTGCAGCCCTCTGAGAGTTTGTGGTGCCTTCACTATACTCACCCAATTCTCCGTTAATCTAAACCGTTATTCTTTCTCTGTTCTTCAAAGTTCTCTTTTCCCTTGAATATCATGTCTGGAAGATTATCTGCCACAGCCTCTAATCTAATAGGATCTTCCAGTCTGGTTATTTATCCAGCATATCACCCTCTTTATTTCCTGTCATTATTGTTGACTTCAAAATCTATCAGGGAGGGATTGGGGCAGTACTCAAGTGGTAGAACACATATCTTGCATGACTGAACCCTGAGTTTGATCCCCTAGCACCAGGTGGTACCTCTGACCCCAAGCACTTCCAGGAGTAGCCTTGGTGGCTCCTGAGCACCCATGCGTCCCTGGGATTAGCTCTAAGGCCCGGGTTTGACCCTTATAAAGAACTCCATCCATCCAATTGTAATCTCTCTGCCTTTCTCTTTTCCTTTTCCTCCTCCTCCTTCTCCTCCTTCTTCTCTTTCTCCTCCTTCTCCTCCTTCTCCTCCTTCTCTGGGGTTGGGTAACACTTGCAGTGCTCATGGCTACTCCTGACCCGAGTAGCTACTCCTATGACACTGCCTCAGAGGTCACTCCTGTTGGTATTTAGGGGACTGCATGTGGTGCTGGATATGTAACCCAGGTCAGTCATGTGCAAGGCCTTACCCACTGTGCTATCTGGCCCTAAATAATTTTCTTCCCCAGCCTATTCTCAGCTTACCCTAGGCTTCATCACCTCCAAAACAACCTCTTCTAATTTATTTCTTCCAAGCCTCCCTCCTAGCTGTCCCTTTCATTCACTCTATCTATCTATCTATCTATCTATCTATCTATCTATCTATCTATCTATCTATCTATCTATCTATCTATCTATCTATCTATCTATCTATCTATCTATCTATCTATCTATCTATCTGTCTGTCTGTCTGTCTGTCTGTCTGTCTGTCTGTCTGTCTGTCTGTCTGTCTGTCTGTCTGTCTGTCTGTCTGTCTGTCTGTCCGTCCATCCATCCATCCATCCATCCATCCATCCATCCATCCATCCATCCATCCATCCATCCATCCATCCATCCATCCATCTATCTATCTATCTATCTATCTATCTATCTGCTTTTCGGGTCACACTCAGCAATGCTCAGGAGTTACTCCTGGCTCTGCACTCAGGAATCATTCCCGGCAGTGCTTGGGGGTCCATATGGGATGCCGGGGATCGAACCGGGGTCAGCTACATGCAAGGCAAATGCCCTACCTGCACTGCTATCTCTCCACCCTCCCTCCCCGTTCATTTACTATTGTATCTTTGCCTTTCACTTTACGGAGGCCACTAAACCACTGATGCTACCAGTATTTACTATTTTTTTAAATATTTTATTATACCACCATGAGATATACAATTACAAAGATGTTCATAAGATGTTCGTATTTGGGTTTCGGTCATACAGTGTTCCAGCCCCTATCCCTCCACCAGTGCCCATTTCTCACCACCAGCGTCCCGGATTCCCTCGTCCCGGATTCCCTCCCCAGTATTTACTATGTATTATTCCTTTTTTTTTTTTTTTTTGCTTTTTGGGTCACACCCAGCAATGCTCAGGGGTTACTCCTGGCTCTTCGCTCAGGAATTACTTTTTTTTTTTTTTTTTTGCTTTTTAGGTCACACCTGGCAATGCTCAGGGGTTTCTCCTGGCTCTGCACTCAGGAATTACTCCTGGCGGTGCTCGGGGACCATATGGGATGCTGAGGATCGAACCCGGGCCGGCATGGGCCGGCCACGTGCAAGACAAATGCCCTACCCGCTGGGCTATCACTCTGGCCCCACTCAGGAATTACTCTTGGAAGTGCACAGGGGACCATATGGGATGCCGGGATCGAACCCAGGTTGGCCGGATGCAAGGCAAACGCCCTCCCCGCTATACTATCACTCTGACCTCTTACTATTCCTTTTTATGTTTCTCTTTCTTCTTGAATTGTATCCATGATTGAACACATAATCATTTTCATGCAAATACTCTAAAAAACAAAATTCATTTTACCTCTCTCTGTTTTCAGTTCACACCCTGAGGTGCTTAGCGACTATTCCCAGCTGTAGACTCATGGTTTGTTCCTGGCAGTGCTCAGGGGAACATCTGGGACCAGGGATCAGCTCTGCTCCTCATGCAAAGCATGTGCTTAGCCCTTTAAACTTTCCACCAATCTCTCTGACCCTCCCACCTCTTTTAATTTGTTTATTTTTTCAGTAGTAACCACACCAAGCAGTGTTTAGATGGTGTGCAGGACCACATCAGTGTTGCAGGGGATCAAACTCAGGATCTCACACCTGCCAGGCACGTGCTCTACCATTTGAGCTATCTCCTCAGAGCCCCTTCTCTTCCTAGCAAAACTCTAGCTCTGGTTAATCCCAACTGTCCATCTACTATCTCCTTATACTCAACTATTTACTTGAACTCTACTAGGAGAAAAATCCACAATATTGGTCATACTTCAAATTAGAAGTTCTTGGGGCCAGAGCAATAGTGTAGCTGGTAGGTAGTTTGCCGGCATCCCATATGGTCCCCTGCACACTGACAGGAGTAATTCCTGAGTGCAGAGCCAGGAGTAACCCCAAGCAATGCCAGTGGGACCCCAAAAGCCAAAAAATACAAATAAAAAGAATCACTCTTGATGGTATCTAGGGGACCATATGCAGCGTTGGGGATTCAAACCAGGGTCGGTCACATGCAAGGCAAGCTTCTTATCCCTTTTACTATTTTTTTCTGACCGTTCCTTTTTTTGCCTTTTTTGGAATGTACCTTGTGGTATTCAGGGAATAGTGTAGTGCCATGCAAAGCATGTGCTTCAGTTATTTTAGGTATTCCCTCTCATTACCCTGTAGATGATTTTGTTTGCTTTGTGGTCATAGCCAGAGGTGCTCAGAGGTTACTCCTGGCTCTGTATACTCTGGAGTAACTGTGACACAGTCGATCAAATCCTGAAGGGCCTACCTACCTGCAGTATTATTTCTCCACCCCTGGACTAGTTTTTATAATCACACTAAGGTTCAGGGGAGGGTTCTCACGTGCTTCTAAACAGTAGAAGTCAAGATGCTGCTCTTTTTATTTTTTTTTTTGGTTTTGGGGTCACAACCGGCATGCTCAGGGCTACTCCTCGCTCTGCACTCAGGAATTACTCCCGGTGGTGCTCAGGGGACCATCTGGAATGCAGGGAATCGAACTCGGATTGGCCACTTGCAAGGTAAACGCTCTACCTACTGTACTATCGCTCTAGCCTTCAATATTCTATATTGAGTCAACCACAAGGAATTATCTGAACTTAAATGCCAAAGTGCCAAGGCTAGGGGCTATCGCTCCAGCCCGATAGCACAGTGGTAGGGCTTTTCGCTTGCACATGGCCGACCTGAGTTCAATCCCCAGCATCCCATATGGCCCCCAGAGCACCACCAGGAGTAATTCCGGAGTGCAGAGCCAGGAATAGCCCCTGAGTATTGCCAGGTGTGACCCAAAAGCAAAAAAAAAAAAAAAAAAAAATCGAGCTAAAAGGGTTTTTTTTTTTCCCCTTTTTTTGGGTCACACCCGGCAATGCTCAGGAGCTCTTTCTGGCTCTGCACTCAGGAATTACTCCTGGTGGAGCCTGGGGGACCTTATGGGATGCTGGGGATGGAACCCAGGTTGGACACATACAAGGCAAATGCCCTACCCGCTGTGCTATCACTCTGGCCCCGAGGCTGAAAGATCATGCTTTAAACTTCACGGGACCAGATAGAGATAGTGCAGGGATTAAGGTGCTTGAATTTTTCTTGGCTACCCCCACCACCACCAGCAGTGATCCCTGACACAGAAGCACAAGTAAGCACTGAACACAGCCAGGTGTGACCCAAACCCCGGCAACACCCCCTGAAATTAATATTCTGAGTTTCACAGGAACAATCAATACTGCTCTTTGCATTTGTCATTCACTTTGCCTGCAACATGTTTCTCTCATGAGACTCATAATTTAACAGCCACTTCCTCAAAACGGTCTCCCTGACCTCTCTCTAGAGTGGACCCAACCCCTGGTCATATTACCTGGTTTTATTGCCTACAAAACATACACCGTTTTGTTTATGTTTTTATAGCCTGCTTCCTCCCTTTAGAAGCTGTAAGTTATAGAGGCAGATGTCTTTATTTGTCTTCTTGTGAGTTGTATCCCAGTGTCAGACAAGGTGTCTCATATATTATACAGATATTCAGGAAAAAATAGTGGAACCAGCAGATGAAAATACTGTTTATTTTTAATCAATTTATTCATTCATTAAATATTTATTGGTGATAAAACTCAGATACATGTCTACCCTCTTGGAACTTTAACAAAGGGAGGTTAACACTGAAGAAATAACCACACAAAGTACTTAATATAAGGCCATGGGTTTGAAAGAAAAATACAGGGGGCTATAGAGATAGCCCAAACGACAGAGCACATGCTTAATATGTGTAAGGCTCTGAGTTCAAGCCCCGGTGCTGTATAACCTCCCCTCACTCCCAGCATCTCTGGAATATTTCTGGTGTGGTCCCGTGGCCCCAAGCACAGTTGCACTGGGAAGTTGGGGTATGGCCCGTAATACCACCAGTCTGCACGTTGTGGCCTGAGGTCTGCTGGGAGTGGTTTTGGCTTCCTCAGAACTGCTGGGTGTGCTCCCTGTGTTAAAAAAATGTCACTTATGTTAAGTGAGAGCAATTGAGAAGGTGATCTGACTCAGTCTGGGGTGGGGTACTCAGGGCGGGCTGAAGGAAAAGTGATACTGGGGCTGATAGCACAGGATGAGCCTGTGAGCAAGGAAGAGGAAGGCGGGTATGGTTGGGAGACCGTCCAAGCACAGAGAACTGTGAGCACCTGCAGCGGGAAGCAACACAGCGTGTCTCTGCCAGAAAGGCCAGCGGCTGCGGGGCAGAGGCTGGTGAGCCCTGGGAAAGCACTTATCTAAAATGTGGGGAGGAAACAGTAACTAAGAAGGGCCTCTGGAAGAGTCTGAGGTTGTTCAGTGGGAACCAACAAGATCTCAGTTTATTTCTGAAAGAAGACCAAGGTAACCCCAGAAACAAGTGGGGGAACCAAGAGACCATTTGGAGGCAGTTGCAGTATTCAGGTGCAGTAGTCAGGACTTGGCCTGAGGTGGTGGCAATGAACTTGGAAGGCTGTTGGGTATAGAGGTGATTCTGGAACATGGGGCTAGGTGTCCTGATGCCTCTCGCAGTTATAAATATCCATGTAAGGGCTGGAGCGATAGCACAGCAGGTAGGACATTTGCCTTGCATGCAGCTGACCAGGGTTTGAACCCTGACATCCCATATGTTCCCCCAAGTCCACGAGGAATGATCCCTGAGTGCAGAGTCAGGAGTAAGCTCTGAGTACTGCTGGGTGTGGCCCAAACAAAGAAACAAAAATTGCATATACTTTTTTGTTTTTGCCTCTTTGTGTCACACCTAGCATGCTCAGGGGTTACTCCTGGTCCTGCACTCAGGAATTACTCCTGGAGGTGTTCAGGAGACTACATGGGATGCCCTGTCGGCCACGTGCAAGGCAGATGTCCTACTCACTGTACTGTGTCTGGCTCGGCATACAGTCTTCTTTCAGATGGCCTATCCCTTTGGTATTTGTGGGGGCTCACAGCCTCTCCTAGTGGTGCAAGCCTGATGTTCAGATTCTTTTTCTTTTTTCGCTTTTTGGGTTACACCCGGCAATGCTCAGGGGTTACTCCTGGCTCTTCGCTCTGGAATTACTCCTGAAGGAGCTTGGGGGACCATACGGGTTGCCAGGGATTGAACCTGGGTCCACCGCGTGAAAGGCAAATGCCCTACCTGCTGGACTATCACTCCAACCCCTACAAAATAGTTTATTTTTATTTATTTTTTACAAAATAGTTTTATACAAAGTAATTTTGATAAATATGAGGGAAGAGAAAGATGAAGCATTTGTTTTTAAGAAAGAACATGGACTTCTCCAGAGGGGGAAAAAACAACATTTTCCAGCCACGCCTGGCACTGTTCAGGGCTATTCCCATCTCAGGGTTTGGGGTTGCTCCTAGAGATGCGAGAGGGACCATGTGGTGCCAGGAATTGAACCCAGGGCATCACTTGCAAAGCAAGGTCACAACCACTGAGCCATATTCCTGGTTCTTGCCACACATACAACTTTTGCCTTCCCCCCAAACTGCTCAGAGACTACTATTGGATTGAAGCATGACTGATAATATATTCAACTAATCCTTTTTTTTTATTATTTTGGTCCACACTCAGGTCTTACTCCTGGCTCTATAGTCAGAGATCATTCCTGGTAGAGTTAGGCGACCATAACTTTCCAGGAATTGAACCTAGGTCATTTATGTGCAAGGCTAGCACCCTACCTGCTGTACTATCTCTCCGACCCCCTAATGTATTCTCATAATATAGTAAGCTACAGAAAAAATTCTTAAGGAAGCCATGGGGAGAGGGTATTGTTAGGGATCTAGTTTAACTGAGGAGCCAGCCCATGTTTCATATGAATTAGGATTGGGTATGATGCCCAGCATTCCTAAAATATTACAAAAAGGCTAACTCATTAGTGAGACACATGGACCTTTAGGTCAGGGAAGTGTCAAATAAATAAATAAAAATTTAAAAATCTGGGAGCTGAGGGAGAGAGGAGGGGCAGGAGTGCGCTGAGATGTTTGCTTTGCTTTACTTTGCGCCTGGCCAACCCTGACTTGATACCTGGCACCACATGTAGTCTCCAGAGCACTGCCCTGCAAGGAGTGATCCATAGCAGAGTTGGGAGGAGCCCTCAAACACTGGGTCGCCCAAAAACAGAAAAAAGAAAACCAACGTAGGGGGCCAGGGAGAGCCATCCTTATCCCCTGGCAAAATCAGGTGAGTTCCCAAGGCAAAACAAAACAAAAGATGTTCAAATTTGAGAGTTGGTGCAGCAATGTTCACCAGGGGCAAAAAGTGCAGGGAAAAATGCTAACTGTTGATGCTGGGCTCTCAGGGGGCGATGAGCACAAAGGTGGACTCGAGGGGAGGGAGTACAATAGGAAGCAGAAAAAAGCAGGCAGGGAGAGATGATGAAATATGAGATGAGGGGCTAAGAGATAGTACAGAGCGTAAGGCACTAGCCTTGCAAGCAGCTGGCCTGTGTTTGATCCCAGGCACCACATATGATCCCGTGAGCCTGCCAGGAGTGATCACTGAGCGCAGAGCCCTGAGGAGTTAAGCCCTGAGCACTGTAGGTCTGGCCCAAAACAACGAGATGAGATGAGATGAAGGGTCAGAGAGTTAGTACAGAGGTTAAGGCGCTTGCTGACCTGTGGCCAACCCTGGTTAGATCCTGACATCTATGTAGTGCCCTGAGCACTGTCAGTGTGTCCCAAAAAACAAACCAGAAATTAAAACGCTCTGTCCTTTGGGGCGTCATGATAATAAAGGTGATGAGACCCTTTCTTTGAGTGCACCACTCAGGTCTGATCCCTGGCGCCACATCTGGTCACCCCCCACCCAGTATCATCTGGGGTCACTCCCTGAGCAGAGCCAGGAATAGTTCCTGAGCACCAGGAATGTGGCATGTGACACCCAACTCCTAAAAAAAAAAAATGAGATGAGGCAGGGTTGGGCAAAGCGAGGGATGCTTGGACTCAGTGGACGTCCAGGGGAAGAATGGGCAATTCTAGGAAAGCTGCAGAGAGGGGACAGTGTGCTGGAAGTCTGGGCAAGGCCACAGGGAGCCAGAGAGACAGCAGGATGGAAGGGGAGAGTCTGGAAGTGTTCCGTGTAGGCAGATCTAGGCTGGGAACAGGAGAAAGGTGGAGTGGAGAATCGGTTTGGAGACCCCCCAGGGAAGGGCCTGAGAGGTATGGCCCAGATGCAGCCCACCCTTACACACACCACCACCCCCTTCCATGCCAGAGGATGGTTACTCCACAGGAGGCAAAAGGCTCAAGCGTTTAGTCAAGTCAGCGATGGGAACGGGGTGTGTGGGGGAGCAAGCAGAGGAGAGAAACTGGGGCAGGTGCGTGGAAGCCAGGAGTCCCGGAGGGCAGAGTGGGCGGCTCAAGGCCCCCCGCGGAGGTGGGGCGACTTGAGCGGTGGAACTTTCTAGTCTGCTGAAGCGCGGTACGGTGCAGGCTGGGAGCAGGGCCGCTGGCGCGGTCGGCTGGGCTAGAAGGAAGGACTAGGAGAGCAGAGGGTGGGGGTGAAAGCAGGACGCAGAACCCCGCGAGCAGAAACCGAGAGTTCCTACGGGAGGGGGCAGGGAGGGCGGAACCACGGCTGGCCTGAGCCGGCCACTCCTGTCTCACTCCCCGCTTCCGCTCTGCAGCATCCTAAGCACACCTGTTGACAAGGGAAGGTGCATCCCGGTGACCGTGGGCAGTCCCGTCCAGAGGGGGTGACTCTGAGTTGGGGACTCCCAGGGTGCCGGTTTCTATACACCTGCGGTCAAAGCCCGGCGAGTGGAGGGGCGTAACCCCTGGTGCTCAGGTTTCTTCCTCTTCACCTGGCCAAGGAGGGGTGGGGGCCAGAACTTCCGGTTCAGGTGAGTGTCCCTTCGGTGACGTCAGGTCACCCTCGGTCGCCCCCTCCGGCCCCGCCCCCCGTCGCGCTCGCGGAGCCCGCGCGGACGCGCCCCCGACGCCCTACATATACTCAGGTGCGCCGCACCTGTGCGCCCGCACCTGCCTGCTCGCCTGCGAACGTCCTTTTCCTCCCGGGGGCCCTGAGCCCAGCGTACCCTGGGGACTTCCAAGGCTCAGGGCCGCGCCCATAAGACTCGTTCAACTTTTGTTGGAATAGGGTGGCCGGGAGCGCCGGAGGGACCCTCTTGGCTTTCGTGGATCGCTTTTGTCTGCCACCCGACCTCCAGGGGCCTGTTCCTCTTAGGGCCCGCGTCGCCCGCCGGAGGGACATTATATTTACTTCGGTGACCAAGAAGATTTGCAGTGACTCGCCTAAAACTTTCTTGACTTTTGGGCGACTCAGAACTTGTCTTTTTTGGGGGTTGCCCCCCCATCCCGGTTGATTTGTTCCACCGCAGGGTCGCCTGCCTGGCCTCCCTATTTCCCCCTATTTCCCACTCTTTTTTTTCTCCGAGGAGGGAAATGGCCAACTCGGGCCTGCAGCTGCTGGGCTTCTCCATGGCCCTTATGGGCTGGGTGGCCCCTGCTGGCCTGCACCGCCATCCCGCAGTGGCAGATGAACACGTTCGCGGGAGACAACATCATCACGTCCCAGGCCATGTACAAGGGCCTGTGGATGGAGTGCGCCATACAGAGCACGGGCGTGATGAGCTGCAAGATTTACGACTCTGTGCTCGCCTTGCCGGGTAAGGTCTCGGACCCAGGGACGAGGTCGGCGATGGGCGGTAGGGGACCGACGGGGCGGGCAGGGCCCGAGGCCGCAAGGCCGACGCCCTGGCTTGCCGGGGAGCGGGAGCCCAGAGGAGGGGAGCGGGAGCGGCCGGTGAGGCGGGAGCGGGCCCGGTTCTGGCAGTGGCACGTGGGTCCGCACCCCGGCCCGGAGCCCCCTCTCCGCCTCCGGCCGAGTGTCTTCCCGACCGGCTCCCGGCGGCCCAACCCCGTTCAGGCAAAGCCGAGGCCGAAACTGGGGTCTTCCCCTCCCCCTGCCCAGGTCAGGCCGTGGCCCCGCGTTCTCACGCTCTTTTTTCTCTTACAAAAGGCGGAGGCCGCGGGGTCCGCCGTGGGTCGGGCCGCAGTGAGCCGTGGGCCCGCCTGCGGCCTCTAATCTTATCGACCGATTAGCCGAAGCCGCAAACCCGCGGCCCCGATAGTGGGGGTCAGAGGCGGCCGGCCGCTCGGATCGCCGCCCACACGGGGTCTCCCCGGCCGCTAGCGCGTCCATTCCCAGCCCCTTGCCCCTGCCCGGCCGGTTTCACCGAAACCCCCGGCGCCCCGGGCGGGTCCTGGAGAGGCGGGGCGGAGCGGGAAGGGCTCCAGGCGCCGCGGGCGGGACCCTGCCGGGCATTCCCGGATTGTTGCGGGGCGGTGGGACCCCCCTGGCCCCTGTCCATTCGTCGCCGACCTAGTTAGTGTGCCGGGCTGGGAACACGCCTGGAACCGTCCAAGTGCCTCCTGCAGCCATGACGGCGGCCTTTCCCCTTCCCTGCAGCGGCCTTGCAGGCCACTCGCGCCCTCATGGTGGTGTCCCTGTTGCTGGGCTTCCTGGCCATGATCGTGGCCACCATGGGCATGAAGTGTACCAACTGTGCGGGAGATGACAAAGTGAAGAAGGCCCGGATAGCCATGACTGGAGGCATCATTTTTATCGTGGCAGGTGAGTCCTGAATTCCAGGGCCCCTTGGCGGTCCGTCCTGGAGGCGGCTGGCAGCAGGGTGCTAGCTTTGGGGGCTCACAATCAATTCATTCTCTCCCCAGGTCTTGCTGCCCTGACAGCTTGCTCCTGGTCCGGTCACCAGATTGTCAGAGACTTTTATAATCCACTGGTCCCCATGAATATTAAGTAAGTTTGGGAACCTCCTAAACGAATTGGTCGCGGGGCAGGAGGCCAGCCAGCATTTCTGATGCCGGTTCCTTTCTCCACAGGTTTGAGTTTGGCCCTGCCATCTTTATCGGCTGGG
Organism: Cryptotis parvus; assembly: GCA_021461705.1. Lineage (NCBI taxonomy): Eukaryota > Metazoa > Chordata > Mammalia > Eulipotyphla > Soricidae > Cryptotis > Cryptotis parvus. The sequence goes on along the minus strand of JAJIBD010009338.1, from coordinate 66,861 downwards.
CAGGGTCTGCGCTGGTCCTCCTGGGAGGCGGCCTGCTCTCTTGCTCCTGTCCTCGGAGTGAGAGCAAATCAGGTTACCGTGCACCCCGCTCCTACCCTAAACCCAACTCTGCCAAGGAGTATGTGTGAGCTGGGAATACTCTGGCCCCAGCCTGGCAGCCTGAGGGTAGGCGGTCACCTGAAAGGACATGGGCAGAAGTCAGCCTGTGGGCAGGGGTGGAGCCTCCAGATACACCATGTACAGTTTCTTGGGGATTGGTGGGGAGGGAGTTATGGAAGAGGGAAGGGTGTGCTTTTTGTACAGTAATAAAAAATATGTTTTGCAAATTCTTTTTTTCCTCTTTAGAATGTTCTTTTTTCCTTCTGATCTAGATCCCTGCAGGGGCCTAGAACCTAAAGTCACCTAGTAAGTTAAACACACATGTACTGAGCCCCTATGCTGTGCAAGGTCATCCCTTTTAGACTTGAATAAAGTTCCAGTACCTTGTTTCCCGTTTCATCCTCCTCCTCTGGTCTCCGTTTTTGGGCCACACACAGCAGTGCTCAGGGCTTACTCCCGAACTTGGGGGACTAGTTGAGGTGCTGGGCATGGAACCTGGGTGGGTACATGCCAAGCAAGAGCCCTAGCCACTGTTCTAGCTCTACAGGCACCTGCACACCCGTCCCCTTCTCCACTACCAGCTCTTGCTTAAATCGCTACTAAAGAGTACCTTCATCAATAAAAAAGTTTATTAGGCTGGTGTATGTCTCTGTGTGTGTACATCAACACAGTGGATGCTGCTCTGGGGCCAGGGCAGGGCCTCCATACACAGGGAAGAAGGTGGGGCAGGGACAGGGAGGAAAGGCCAGCTGCTGGGAGGGGGGTTGGGTCCAAGGTCTTCCTAACCCCCTCAATTAGTCTTAGAGGCCAGTCAAACATCCAGGTCATCGTCTGGGTCTTCTTGGTCCAGCTCATCATAAACATCTGGCTCATAAAAGATGTGGCTGGTAGCCTGGCCTGGTCTAGGGTGCAGTAAAGCTTGTTGCCTGAGAGATAAGGGGAGAATTGGTGTTGGTAAGGGTTAGTACTAAAGGTCACATCTGGATACCCCTCTCCCTAGTGACTACCTCTTTTGCCTCCATATATTCTATATATAGATTTTTTTTTTTCCCTTTTTGCTTTTTGGGTCACACCCAGCAATGCTCAGGGGCCTCTCCTGGCTCTGCACTCAGGAACCACTCCTGGCGGTGCTCGGGGACCATATGGGATGCCGGGATTGAACCCGGGCCGGCATGGGCCAGCTGCGTGCAAGGCAAACGCCCTACCCACTGGGCTATCGCTCCGGCCCATGCCTCCATATATTCTTGGTACAAGTTCTCTTCTCTGAGCTCGTTTACTTTGCATCAGCTAGTAATAGAAAAAAACTCTTATACTGCTCACCTAATTATGCTGTTTGAATGCTCTCAGTTCTGGAAGCTTGAGGCAAGTATTCTGCTGTGGTAGTCTTGCTTTCCCCACCCACACAACCACAGATATCTAGCATCTAGCACTATAGCCTTCCAGGTCTGGGATGGCTTAGCTTAGACCCCAGTGCCTGGTGATGACTAGGGAGCTGGGACCCAATGCTCTAACGAGAAAAGGAATATATGCCGGGCCCCTGTCATTGTTAAGTGTGGGCGGGTAGAGAACCACTCCCCAGACTAGTCTCTGGAGGTGGACTTCAGCCCCTATAAAGTTTGAGAAGTTAATCAATAACCTGCGGGCGCCCTACCCCGCCCCTCAGGTGCTATGCTCTTAGGGACCCGAGTACCCATGCCCCAACCTTACTTTTCAGAGCTGAAGTGGAAGGGCAGGATCAGGCTATCTTTGGCTTCTTTCTCTTTCTTGGACAGGTGAAGGTTAAAGGTCACATGAGTCATGGGGTCCACCTGGAGATAAAAAGGATGCTGCTGAAGCTGGAGCAATAGTACAGTGGGTGGGGCACTTGTCTTGTAAGCGGCCAACCCAGGTTCAATGCCCCAGCATCCTGTATGGCCTGCCACGCCATTCAAGAGTAATTCCTGAACACAGCACCAGGAGCAGCCTCTGAGCATCACTGGGTAGGCAAAAAAAAAAAAAAAAAACCCACAACAGATGCTGCCATTTGCTGCAAGTAATTCCTGAGCAACGCACCAGGAGCAGCCTCTGAGCATCACTGGGGGGGGGATTACAAAACCCACAACAGATGCTGCCATTTGCTGCATCCTAAGAATCCTTAACTTCCGTAGTTTCCTTTACCAGACCATGCTCTATCTCCTTGTCTGGCTCTGGCGTTCTTAGATACCTGGGGAATGTGAGGGTCTGAGCGGGGCTGAGACTCCAAGGAGGGTCCCCTTTGGAGATCCACGGTGAAGTCAGGCAGGATGGAGAACCACTGAGTCTGGGGAGAAGACAGGTGGGTATTAAAGATTCGTTCGTGGGGCGGAGCGATAACCCAGCGGGTAGGGCATCTGCCGTGCATGCAGCCGACCTGGGTTTGATCCCCAGCATCCTACATGGTCCCCGAGCACTGCCAAGAGTAATTCCTCAGTGTAGAGCCAAGAGAATTTTTTTTTTTCCAATCTGGCCCAGGTATGCTGAACCAGAGACTCTCAGACATGGGGCAGAGCTGCTACTTGCTCTCCCTGTGCCCAGCTGCTCGTGAGGTGTCCGGGAGGCATGGCAGGTTCTAGCCCTGGCCCGCCACCCCAGCAGAGCCTCACAACAAGCCAGACCACCCTCCCCTACTCCATGGGGCCCGCCATTTTCCACATCCGGACTTCCCTCTTGTCACAACTCCACCCAGCAGACCAGACTATCACAGCCCGGCTGCGCGCGCTAGCGGCCGCGCAGTTCATCAATAAATGCTTTAGAGGTGACTACAAAAGTATGCCACCCGCAAGGCAAGCCTGGCAAGCTGCTTGTGTCGTATTTGATATGCCAAATACCAGTAACATTTATATTAGGTCATTCCGTGAGCTAATATAATGGTTTGAGGCTCTTTATGTTCCTGGAGCAAGCGGATGCCTTTGGGTTCTACTAGCATGAGACAGGACATATGGAGATATTACTGGTGCCTGCTCTAGCAAATAGATGATTAACGGGAAGATAGTGATAGTGATAGAGCCAGGAGTAATCACTAAGCATTGCCAGGGGTTATGCTGGCAATGCTCAGGGGTTACTCTGAGCATTAAAGAAAAAAAGATTTGTTCGTGGGGCTGGCCCAATAGTGGGCAGAGCTACACAGTAGGTGGCTGGACCAATGGTACAGTGGGCAGGGCTATACAGCTGGTGGCTGGCCCAGGTTCAATCTCCATCACCCCTATGGTCCCCCCACCCTCTGCAAGAGACAGAGCTGGGTGTAAACCCTGAGCACCCCTAGGTTTGGCAAAATTTGTTAGGGCTGGAGAGATAGTACAGGTGGTAAGGTTGTCTATTTTGCCTTGTATAGAGAAAACACTAGTTCAGTTTCTGGCATCAATATGGTCTCCAAGTATAGCCAGGGGTCAATCTTAATCATAGAGCCAGGAATAGCCCCTGACCATCTCCAGGCATGTGATCCAAACCATGCTGACCCAGCCCCAAACAAAGCAGAACAGATTTGTTCAATCTTACAGAACTCAGGATCGACCCCACAGCCCCAGTCACCTATGTAACTAGCTTAACTTCTTTTTTTTTTGGTTTTTAGGTCACACCTGGTGATGCTCAGGAATTACTCCCTGGCGGTACTCAGGGGACCATATGGGATGCCGGGATTGAACGCCCTACCCGCTGGGCTTTGGCTCCAGCCCCCATAACTGGCTTAACTTTTGCTCTCCACTTTTAAAGCTCTTTTTTTAATCCTCTTCATTTTGCCCGAGACGTGAATCAGTGGAGAAGGATTTTTCTTGCACATGTGAGGCTCTGGGTTCAATCCCTGGCAGTGCAATCAATAAAGCTAAACAAAATCTCTCTAGATGGATTTTTCCCTCCTCCTGTCTCCTAGAAACCACTCAGTCTCTTAGAATTTCCTGGAGGCCATATCCTCCACTGGTTACAGTCCTGGGATGAGCCAGGCAATCCTATCTCTAACATGGAATCTGATGTTTTTTTTTTTTTTTCGCTTTTTTGGGTCACACCCAGCAATGCAATGCTCAGGGGTTACTCCTGGCTCTGCACTCAGGAATCACTCCTGGTGGTGCTCAGGGGACCATATGGGATGCCGGGATTGAACCCGCAAGGCAAATGCCCTCCCCCAATGCTGTCGCTGCAGCCCCCCAGTTGTTTTCTTAGTGGGGAGGAAACCCAGGGTCTTAGGGAGACCTGTGCTCTCCTAAGTCACAGCCTAGCCCCTCTGCCACTTACCCTCCATAATTTGGGCCAACAAGCTTAACTTAAATCATCTGGATATTACAAAAATGGGGATAATAATCTACCCTCACAGGGTAATTGTGGGGATTAAATGAGTGAAACACCAAAACGGAGAAAGCACAGGGAGGTCCTCAAGCCCATCAGCATTCTTAGTGCTTCCCCATCTGATCCCAACCAGATCCCCCTTCCACCTCGTTTTTAACCTGACGGGTTGGGCGATGTCCAGCTCTCCGATATAGGATGTGGGCTGCCAGGGCCTGGTCTTTTTTATCGCTCAGAGTCAACTCAGTCTGGGAAAGGCTACTCAACATTCTCACAAGGTCGGGCGATGAAGCTCTTGATGTAGTAGGCCCAAAACTCGTACCTGCTTGACTGAGGAACTGTCATCTGAATTGGAACAAGACAGGTAGGGAAACAAAGGGTACAGGGAGCATTATGGGTAGAAATCTGTGAAATGGTGTCGAGGGAAAAGGAGAGGAGGCTCATATTCTATCACCATACACCACAAATCTGACCTAGAAGGGCCAGTGTCACTGCCCTGTGAAGTCTCTTGCATTCATCCCCTTTAATATACTTTTATTCAGCGGCTACTACCGCTCTGGTGTTCAGAGGTCAGCCACAGTGTTGCTCAGGGAATAAGGCCCCTGCCTGCAACACATGTCCTCTAGCCCGGAGCCATCTCCCTGACCCTAATACATTTTATTCCAATGTACACATGATCCCGCACCGCTGATTTTAGTCATCAGGAACTCCTCCTGGCCCTCGGAGAATCAAGACTTTCACTAGCTGCTGTTTACTTTTCTGGGAAAGGGGCAGATAGGCGGGTGGGCGGGTTGGGCCATAATGGTGCTCAGAGGCTATTACTGGCTCTCTGCTGAGGATTGACTCCTGATGGGCTTGAGGGATCATATGTTAAGAGAGTTCCTAAGTAGGGTCAGATGAATGCAAGACAAACGCCTTGCCCCCCTGGGGCCAGAGCAATAGCACAGTGGGTAGGGCGCTTGACTCCAGCATTCCATAAGGTCCTCTGGGCACTGCCCGTAGTAATTCACAAGTGCAGAGCCAGGAGCAAGCCCTGAATATAGCCAAGTGTGGCCAAAAACTGAAGAAACAAAGTAAAAAAGGAACTTCAAAGCCAAAAAAAAAAAAAAAAATCCCACCAAAGCCCGAAGACTTTGCCTCTTGTCCTACGTCCCCAGCCCAAGCCTCATTTCTGGCCACAATGAAGTACCTGTAGTTTTGGGGAGCTTGTCAGGACCCCAGGGCCTGCTTTTAAGTGAGCCCTGTGCTCAGGGCTTGCCTCTGACTCTGCACTCTGGGACTCCTAGCAGGGCTTGAGGGGCCATAGGGAGTGCTGGGAATCAAGCCAGAGGTGGCGTATGCGAGGCAAACACTTTATCTATTATACATTTCTGACTGGCTCCTGCACTTAGCCCTTTAAGGTTTCAGGCTAGAGAGAGCTCAACAGGATGGAAAGCATGGCTGTGTGCAGGCCTAGGCAATAGAGTCCCCTGAGTGCCACTAAAAGCAACCTTGAACACCAAGAAACACTGAAAAGACTAAACGATGAAACGCTTTCTAAGGGCTGAAGAAGTGAGGGAGCCTTGTATATGGCTGATTTGGGTTCTAATTCCCAGCACCACATACAGTGCCCTAACACTGCCAGGGGACACTCCAGAGCAGAACTATTCCTTAAGCGTCAATGAAAAAAAAAAGGGGGAGGGGGTTACAGCTGGTGGTACAGCATCTGCCTTACAAGTGGCTGACCTGGGGGACAGAGCGATAGTCCAGCGGGCAGGGCGTTTGCCTTGCAAGTGGCCAACCTGGATTCGATCCCCAGCATCCCATATGGTCCCCGAGCACCGCCAGGAGTAATTTCTGAGTGCAGAGCCAGGAGTAACCTCTGAGCATTGCTGGGTGTGACCCAAAAAGCAAAAAAAAAAAAAAAAGGCTGACCTGGGCTCAGTCACCAGGATCCCATATAGTCCCCCCACACCACCAGGAGTAGTTCCTGAGTGCAAGTCCAAAGCCAAGAGTAATTAATCTCAGAGCATCGCTGAGTGTCACCCAAAAAAGCCAAAGGGAAAAAAATGACATTTTGTTTCTGATCCCTGGAACCCCAAAAATAAATCAGAAAGCAACCCCTACACACCACACACACACAGAGCTCTTCCTTTAAGGCACTCTATAGTTTCTTTCTTTTCTTTTTTCTTTCTTTCTTTCTTTCTTTTTTTTTTTTTTTTTTTTGCTTTTTGGGTCACACCCGGCGATGCTCAGGGGTTTACTCCTAGCTCTTCACCCAGGAATTATTCCTGGCGGTGCTCGGTGCTCGTGGGACCATATGGGATGCTGAGGATTGAACCCAGGTCAGCCGCATGCTAGGCAAACGCCCTACCTGCTGTGTTATTGCTCCAGCCCCTCTAGTTGTTTCTAGTTCTTTCTTTATGGCTCTTATCTATCTCAGAACTGCTTGTTTGTATCATCATGGAACTTTGAGCTCCTGGAAGGCAAGGACCTGAGTACAGTTAGTTTTTCTTTTGGCTTTGGGGGTCACAAACCCTGGTGGTACTCAGGGACCACTCCTGACAGGGCTTAAAGGACTATATGGGATGCCAGTGATCGAACCAAGGATCAAACCTTGGCTGTGTACAAGGAAAACGCTCCACCTGCTGTAGTACTGCTCTGGAGCCAGTTTTCACTTCCCCCCTTCTTTTCCCTTCCGTTCACTGGCAAGGACAGGTGTCTTACACTTGGTGCTTGCAAACTTTAGTTGCGGTGTTTACTAGGGACCTCTCCCATTTCTCCCCCTTGAGTTTTAGGGCCATACCACGGAGTGCAGTGGGCTATTTCTGGTTCTAGGGAGATCAGTGACATCAAGCCTGAACCAGGGTGAGCCGCATGTGAGGCAAGTGCCATAACCCACTACCGTATCTCTGACTCCCACACACTTGTTTTTTCAGCTGTGATGCTCACACCTCTCGTTAGAGTGATCACTGGAGCTGTGCATTCGGTTGCAGTAACTGGAGACTGCACGCGGCCCGTGGGCAGTGCTGGAAACCAAACTGTGCTCATGTCAGCAAAGCAGCTGTTTCTACTTAGCCCCCAGCCTCAATTTATTTTCCCATGACCTTAATACCTAACATATCATATACAAATGCTGTGCAATGAATAAAAGGACAAATGGAAAAGACTTGGGGGCTGAGTGATGATAGTCCAGTGGTAGGGCGTTTGCCTTGCACATGGCCAAGCTGGGTTCAATTCCTGGCATCCCATATGGTTCCCTGAGCATGGCCAGGAGTAATTCCTGAGTGAAGAACCAGGAGTAACTCCTGAGCATTGCTGGGGTGTGACCCCCAAAAAAAAAAAAAAAAAGACTTGGAAAAGAAAAATAAGAGATTCGTGGGTTGTTACAGTACAGTGTTGCCCAGAGCCTCTGCATCTTGCCCAGAGTTACCTCCTGCAGGCAACTTTGTAGATAGGGGCAGGAAACAGTTTGGATCTGTGACTATGTGGCAGTATATCTTACCATGTATTCCATGTTAGCTGGTGTAAATATTTTCTCTCATGTTACCACAATCATTGTGGGACTAAGTTCTTATCAGTATTTTTACCTGGCTATGTTGGATCTCTAAGTATAATATAGTTATAATTAGATCAGAGAAAAATACTGCCTCCAAGCAAACAAGCAAGTGTGGCTCTCTAACAAGTCTAAAGGCTAATATCCAAAACAACTATGAAGTAAAGATAAAGTTCTTGTGAAGACTTGGAGAAATATAGACCTGGTTGTAGAATATCCATGGTACAGATACAAGCCCTTCCCCTAGTCTGCAGAGGGCCTGCAGGGAAACTACAAGGACAGACCTTGTTGGGGCAATATTAACATTTCAATGGGACTAGGTGAGGTCCTGGGAGAAGCAAACTGGAGCAGATTCACTTTAACTGCTAGCCATTAATGTAGGCTGGTCAGGGCTAAAGAGGATATAAAAGCAGTAGCCTGAGCTGGATTCGATCCCCAGCATCCCATTTGGTCCCCTGAGCACCGCCAGGAGTAATTCCCTGAGTGCCCTCCTCTCTCTTTCTTCCTCTTCGCCCTCTTCCTCTGCTCTGGGTTCTCTTCCCTGTTGGGTCTTATCATGTGGTAGTGGCCAACTTGGCCTAGGATTATAAACCTATACGTGGCGAGGGCCCAGCTAGGAACCTAACGTCTGGGGTTTTCCTATTACTGAATTGTACACCAGAACAAGTGTGAGTAAAGCCTGTTGAAACTTTGCTGGATTCGCACGTCTTTCTCTGTCTACTGGCTACCGATGCCCGGAGCAGAAGAGAATCCCTGACCTACCCCCCCAGCGTTCCCCAACAAGTGGAGGTTCCGCCGAGATTCCTGACCCGCTCCAGGATTTTGTCAGGGAACCCAGTGTTCTCCGATAGTAGGTGGCATTATGAAGATAGATATCAAGAATGTGACTGGTGGGGGCCCAGAGCAATAGCCCAGCGGGTAGGGCGTTTGCCTTGCACGCGGCCGGGCCCATGCCAGCCCAGGTTCGATCCCCGGCATCCCATATGGTCCCCCGAGCACCGCCAGGAGTAATTCCTGAGTGCAGAGCCAGTAGAAACCCCTGAGCATTGCCGGGTGTGACCCAAAAAAGCAAAAAAAAGAAAGAAAGAATATGACTGGGGGGCAGAGTGACAGAACAGCGGGTAGGGCATTTGCCTTGCAAGCAGCTGACCTGGGCTTGATCTCCAGCATCCCATATGGTCCCCTGAGCACCGCCAGGAGTAATTCCTGAGTGCAGAGTCAGGAGTAGCCCCTGAGCATTGCTGGGTGTGACCCCTCCCCAAAAAAAAGAATGAGACTAGGGTTGAAGCAATAGGTTAGCAGGTAGGGTGACTGACTTGGATGTGGCCAACTGGGATTGAATCCCTGGCACACCATGTAGTCCCCTGAGCACTCCAGGAGTGATCACTAAGCACAGAGTCAGGAGTAAGTCCTGAGCACTGCCTGGCGTATTTCCCACTTTCCCCTCCACCCCCCCATCCCAAAATGAGATTAAAAGAAAAAAAAAGAGAATTGAAGATTTCATAGGCGTGTGTTGTGTGTGTATACACACACACAAAACACACACATAAATATATGTATATATATATATATATGCACATATATATACATACGTACATATACATACACGCATAACATTTGTTTTGGGGGAGTCATGCCCAGTGATACCAGGAGCCACTTTTGGCAGTGTCTGAGGATCATATATAGTGCAGGTGATGTAGGCAGGCAGACAGGAGGGGGCCCTGCGTGGCAGTGAGCTGCCGCCATTAGGCTATCACCCTTTGGAACCAGGAATAAAGACCTGATAAGACCCATTAACCAACAATAGACCGTGAGGAAGCTGAGTCCACCTTCTTCTGCCCAGCCCTTAGCCCGCCATCAACCTTGATGGCCCAGCAGAAGATTCCAGAGCATTCCAGCCCAAAGAAGCCCCCTTTGGAAATCAGTCAGGGATTGATCCTTCTCCACCTCTGGAGCAGCCTGAGTTCTCCCTTGAGTGCGTTACTCTCTCTCTTTCCCTACTCCTTCCCTGTCCTAAAACCCCTTAATAAAAATCTGTAAAACTTCACTGCTTGCTGACTTCTGAAAATTCTTTTTTTGCGAGGAAGACAAGAACCCTGAGGAAACCCTGGTTAAGGCCTAGGACCGACTCTCCTTTCCTGCAAAGAGCAGTTCCTTGCTCCAGCCTGAGCCCATGGCTCCCGAGAAATCTCAGGTGCTGGAGATCAACTCCCCGTGCCTAGAGATCAAGCGGACATCAGGTGTGGCTTGACGGCCACCTCATGGGGCTGGTGGGGCTCAGGCCCATGCTGTGCAGGGGCTCATTGCAGACTTTTATCATTCCTTAGCCTGATAAAGTGGGTCCCGGGTGGCAGAGGCGGCTGGGGAGCAAGCGACCATCTCTCTCCTCTTCCTACCTCACATAAGCCTCCCATGGGCTCCACCTACATCACAGTGGCTCAAACCAGTATTGGGGCACCAGTCACTGGCTACGGAATTTCCTTAATTTTTATACTCTCTGGCCCACAAATATATTTTTCACCTTAGAGTTGAAAGGCAGTAAGAGGAGCTGGAGAAATAGTATAGTGGGTACAGCATTTGCCCCATACACAGAGCAAATAAGGTAAGACTGACCCAGGTTCAATCCCCAGCATCCTATATGTCTCCTGGGCCAGCCAGGATTGATCCCTGAGTGCAGAGCCTGGAGTAAGCCCTGACCATTGCCAGGTACAGCCACAAAGTAAAACCAATCAAAAACACAGAAAAGAAAGCGAGGAAGAATCTGGTAGGGGAGAAGAAGGAGAAGAATGAGCCAAGAAGGGGTCTCACCAGGGCTGGAATTCTGACGGCTGAGAGCATGCAGGATCTTGCAGACTGTGACGACGGGTAAGTGAAGCAGCAGCCAGCTGAGTGAATCAAGAGCAATGGTGACAGGACCAGGCTCTGTCTTCCTGCAAATGGCTTTCAGGGTTCCCAGAGCACCCCCTGGAAATACTTCCCCAGGCTCTGACCAGCCGAGAGGGTCTCTGAAGAAGTCATGATAAACCAACCTACAAAAGGAAGAGACAATGTAATATTGTCTCCCCCCACCAAGAATCTTTCCCTCTGATCTTTGGGGTCAGCTTATCAATTTTCACTAACATCCTAAATGCTAGTGAAAGATTATTAGAGGTTAATATTGTGATCCAGAACACAGATCAGTGACACAGTCTGACTTGCTTTGCTACTTGCCTAAAATCACCTAATTAATATAGTACCTAATGGTTTTTTTTTTTTTTTTTTTTTTTGCTTTTTGGGTCATACCCGGCAATGCTCAGGGGTTACTCCTGGCTCTGCACTCAGGAACTACTCCTGGCAGTGCTCGGGGGACCATATGGTATGCTGGGGATTGAACCGGGTCGGCTGCATTCAAGGCAAACACCCTACCCGTTGGACTCTCTCTCCGGCCCCTATATTACCTAATCTAAGATTCAGTGCCTTCATTTATTTTTTTTTTGTTCGATTACTTGGTTTTCTTCAACTTGTGCATGGTGCAAAGTATTGATCCTAGGACATCACACATATAAGACATATACTCTACTGCTGAGTATATTCCCAACCCTTCACTTGTAAAAAAAAAAAAAATATATATATATATATATACACATACACACATATATATTTATTTATTTTTTGGTGGTGGTTTGTACTTTTTGGGTCACACCTGGCTGTGCTCAGGGGACCAAAAAGGGATGCTGGGATCAAACCTGGGTTAGCTGCCTTCAAGGCAAGTTCCCTACCTGTTGAACAATCGATCTGGTCCAATATATCCCAAAACTTTTTTTTTTGTTCTTGTTTGGCGGGTTCCCCCTTTTAAAAGTTTTTTCCTGGGGGCGGAGCGATAGCACAGTGGGTAGGGTGTTTTCCTTGCATGCTGCCGACCTGGGTTCAATCCCTGGCATCCTGTATGGTCCCCCGAGCTCTGCCAGGAGTAATTCCTAAATGAAAAGCCAGGAGTAACCCCTGAGCATTGCCAGGTGTGACCCAAAAAGCTGAAAAAAAAAAGTTTTATCCTGGGGCCAGAGTGATAGCACAGCGAGGTCTGCCTTGTATACAGCCGACCCAGGTTCCATCCCTGGCATCCCATATAGCCCCCCAAGCCCCACCAGGAGTAACCCCTGAGTATTGCTGGGTGTGAGCCCCCAAATTTTTTTTCCTTTTTTAGTTTTTGAATTTCTTTATTTTTTTAATTTCTTATTAGACATCAACTTTGTGACAATGTCTGACATACATGAAATGCCTGATAAACTATCATCATTCCAATTGTATCATATATTTCATTTTCTTTTTGTTCTTTTGGGCCATACTCTGCTGGCCTTGGGGCCTACTCCCAGTTCTGTACTTGAAGGATCATGTGGTGCTGTGGACTGAATCTCTCCTGCATCTGAAGCCCCTTGGGCTATCTCCCAACCCCAGCAGCACTGGGCCACACCCAACAGTGCGCAGGGGCTGTTCTTGACTCTGTACTCAGGAGTGGTGATGCTTAGTGTCATACCAGAGACCAAACTGGGGTGGCTGCATGCAAGGCAAGCACCTTGGCTCCTGTACTAAAGCTCGAATTCTGTCAATGGTATCTGAAAGCGCCGTGTTCTCTGGATGGACAAAGAGAAAGGACAAACGAGGAGACATGATTTCCTAAGATATGGTTTCACTAGGCAGATCTTAGGGATGTGAAGATCAAGAATTAAGCTACAGGGAGGTGAGATGGTACTTGCTTTGCACACAACTGTTCTGGGTTCAATCCCTGGCACCTCATGTGATTCCCTGAACATTGCCAGGAATGATTCCTGACTGCAGAGCCAGGAGTAAGCACTGAACACTGAGTGTGGCCCAAAAACAAACAACAAAACCTGCAAGATAATTAAGACACGTAGTACAGTCTACAAACTAGCGACACAATTACAGGAAACTGGCATGGCAAGAAATCACGTGAGAACTGGGGACTAGTGAGATAGAACAGCAAGCAGGGTGCTTGCCTAGCACTTGCTTAACCCCTGGGACCCCATGAGGTTCCCTGAGTCCCTCTAGAAATGAGTACAGAGCCAAGAGTAAGCCCTGAGCACCACTATTTGTGGCCTCAAAAACACACCAAACAAACAGAAATCTCGGAAGTTTCAAAATAGTCAAGCTTGGGGGCGGAGGCGATAGCCCAGCGGGTAGGGCGTTTGCCTTGCCGCGGCCAGCCTGTGCCGGCCGGGTTCGATCCCCAGCATCCCATATGGTCCCCGAGCACCGCCAGGAGTAATTCCTGAGTGCAGAGCCAGGAGTAACCCCTGAGCATTGCCGGGTGTGACCCAAAAAGCAAAAAAAAAAAAAAAAAAAAAAAGTCAAGCTTGGGGCCGGGCGATAGCCCAGCGGGTAGGGCGTTTGCCTTGCATGCGGTCGGCCCATGCTGGCCCAGGTTCGATCCTGGCATCCCATATGGTCCCCGAGCACTGCCAGGAGTAATTCCTGAGTGCAAAGCCAGGAGTAACCCCTGAGCATCGCCGGTGTGACCCAAAAAAGCAAAAAAAAAAAAAAAAATCAGGATTTAACAAGCGTAATTATAATTATTTCCACTGATTTTTCCTGACCAGAAGTTAATTATTCTAAGCAGACAACACAAGTGTTTTCATTTTTTTTGGGGGGGGCAATGGGGATAGCACGGGGGAGGGCCACATCTGGTGGTTCTCAGGGCTTACTCCTGGTTCTAACTCAGCGATCATTCCTCCAAGGACCTGAGGGTCTATATGTGGTACTGGGGATCGAACTCAGGTTGGCCACATGCAAGGCTAGTACTCTACCCACTGTATTAATGATCTGACCCCCAAAGGTAGGTTCTGGGACCTCTTGATTTTTTTTGGGGGGGTCACACCCAACAATGCTCATGAGTTACTCCTGGCTCTACACTCAGGAATTACTCCTGGCAGTGCTTGGGGACCACATGGGATGCTGGGGATTAAACCTGGGTCGGCCGCATGCAAGGCAAATACCCTACCTGCTGTGCTATCGCTCCAGCCCCAGGGACCTCCTGATCTGGATGTGATATTCTATCTCACATCAGACTTTAATTCCTGGGAATTATGAATACTCAAATCCTTTCACGTTTTCCCCAAACATGTCTTATTGCTAATGCTTTAAGCATTAAGACATTAAGGTCCTGTGATCTATTCTCCTAGATTCATCAGGACCAGAATATGCTAACAGTGCCTGGTCCACAGACTGTACTGTACCTCAATGGGCCTTGCTTCCACAAGAACCTTCCTACCTCATCTCCCGTTACCTAGACTCCCTCTTTTTTTTTTCTTTTGCTTTTAGGGTCACATCCAGAGATGCTCAGGGGTTACTCCTGGCCTGCATTCAAAATCCTGGCGGTGCTTTGGGACCATATGGAATGCCGGGGATCAAACCCAGGTAGTATGGGTTTAATTCAGGGAGCGATTGGCTGAAATTTAAGGGAATTATGGTGCATTTCGGACTTCTGGATCCTGAATCTCATGGAGAGATAATACTGTCAATATCTGTGCCAACTAAATGGACTTTTAAAAAAGGGGAACCACTTGCTAAACTATTATTATTTTTTGAGGATCCGTGTAGTCAGTCCAAACACCCTACAACTGGTGGCTTAAACAGTACCAACCATTCTGCCAACTTCATTGTTGGTTATACAGCCACACAGAACCAAGCCCACCAGCCACCTGCTAACTATCTAGTTGGGTACACTACCAGAATTTCTCAGGCCAAGCGGCGGTTATACCCATCAAAATTTATAAAAGGAAATTCAAAGGCATGTTGGATACAGGGGCAGACATATCCATAATCTCCACCAAGTATTGGCCCTCTAACTGGGCCCTAAAGAAAGTGTCCCATAGCCTGAGCGGGGTAGGCAATATCTCCTCCTCTCTTCTCCGACAGAGTGCGAGGTGGCTGCCGTGTTGTTGGAGTAGAGGGGGAAGCATATCGGCTCTGGTCAGAAGTCATGCCTGTCTGAGCTCCAAGGCCATATACAGTGCTGGGGTTTGTGGGCACAGCTGCATACTAGGCAAGTGTCTTTTTTTTTTTTTTTTTTTTTTTGCTTTTTGGTTCACACCCAGCGATGCTCAGGGGTTATTCCTGGCTCTTTGCTCAGGAATTACTCCTGGTGGTGCTCGGGGGACCATATGGGATGCCGAGGATTGAACCCGGCTAGCACAGGCTGGCCGTGCAAGGCAAACGCCCTACCTGCTGAGTTATCGCTCCGGCCCTAGGCAAATGTCTTAACCTTTCTATTATCTCTCCAGCTTACCACCAGGCACTTTATTTTTCAGGGGAGGACACACCAGCTGGTCTTATTTCTGGCTCTGAGCTAAAGGATCCCTCCAGGAAGTACCTGGGGAATATATGAGGTGTCGGGGATGGAACTGGAGTGGGTCATATGCCAAGTAAGCACCTTACCTGCTGCACTATCTCTTAGGCCCTACCAGATACATTATATATGTTTGACCTTAGGGAGATCTTGCATCTCCCACATTGCTCGATTTTGCACATGCTTTGCTCAATAGTTCTACAGTTAGATGCAAGTTGGAAACAATGTCAGGAATAAGAATCACTAGTTTCTGAATAACTTGGTGCTGAATTAGACAGCTCTTCATTACTACTTCTACAGTCCTTAATTTGAGTTCTCCAAGTACCACACCTCATTCCTCTTGTTAATCCTCAAGTCCTCAAAGACTCATATCTATCCATTCAGTAACCCCTTTAGTTTGATTTTGGGGCCACACCTGGTGGTGCTAAGGGATCACTCCTAGTGGGGTTCAAGGAACTATATAGTGTACAATGGTCCCACCCGCTGTACTATAGCTCTGACCCCTCAGTAATCCATTTAAGTGGCAGCTCCTCTACTCGTTTCTAAGCTTAAACTCAAGGTTTTAGGCTTGTTGCTATTAAGTTTCTCGACAAGAGTTCCAGTATTTAACGACGTTTCAGATTCTAATTCGTTCTTACCGGCTATTGATGTTGGAGTCAAAACCTTCACGAAACTCTTCCTCGCTCACTTCACAGCCCAATACGTGAACTTGCTCCCCACTGAAGCAGAGATAAGGAGTCAAAAAACGGTGTTTAGCGTTTCCTCCAGAAAGGACAGAATGCTAGAGAATACCCACCACAGTGCAGATTTCTTGACAAGCGCCTTCAAAAGGCTGCGCCCCTCCCCCTCCACGGAGTCTGGGGATGAATAAACTTCGTGAGAACAGGCATCAGTCTTCACGGACCCGGCGCGACCTCTACCTCTATCTAGCGACCCACAGCCCTTGCTCTTCACTTGCGCCCCTTGAACCCGATCCTGATCGCCTGTGTCTGAATTTCTCACCACGAAGCAGCATCAGGCCCCCAAAGCCCAACAGCGATTCCAACATCTTCACCCGGTCAGGGGCTCTTCCTCCGGCGCTCTATGATGACGTCACGCCCAGCGCCCCGCCCCTCCAGCCGTGCTCTGCGCCCCCCAGGATCCGGCAGTCCGGGCCGAGGCGGGGTTACTTTCAGTGGTCCAGGGGGCCTGACGCCGTGTACCTCTCCCGAGCCCTGGCTCACAGACGCAGGAACCACACCCTTCCTCCCTCTACATTTTGATCATGACTAGGACAGGGAGAGCTTTGGGGCAGCTGTAGGAAGAGAAGGGACGAATCCAGCCGCAGCCCGAAGTCGAGGAGCAGTGACGTGCGGCCCCGCCCACGGCGGTCGAGCCCCGCCCACGGCCAAGTCCCGCGCGTGCGCGCTGCCGAGGCCTTGTTAAAGCACACGCCGCTCTCCTAATCCCCACCCACACAAAGCACGTTAGGGGAACTGTAGTCCGGGGAAAGCGAATACACGTCACCACCGGAAGTAGTGTCAGAGGGGAAGAGGAGGGGGAAGAAAGGAGGAGGCAGCCCTTTGGGCGGTAAAATGGCGCCTGTCAGAATGGGAAGCCCAGCTGCAGAGGCTGCAGCCCCACTCCCCAGAGGCTAAGGCATCCCCGCTCTCGGGAGGGGGAGGCCGCCCGCTGCAGGCCCCGCGCCCCCCGGCCCCCTCCCCTCCTGCGCTAGCCGGCCCTTTCCTTGCCGTCAGCTCGCGGCTGCCCCCGCCCGCCCCTTTCCCGCGGGTAGCCCCTCACCGCGCCTGCGCAGCGGGCCACTCTCTGGCTTCCCCCTTCCCCTCCCCTTCTTTCTCCCTCCCTTCTCCCGAGCCCCCTCCCCATGCCCCCTCCCCCAATTCTCCATCCCCTTCTCTCCTGGTCTCCGAGGACCCCGTCTTAGCCGACCTGTCTCAGCCCGCACCTTCCGCGAAGCCGTCGGTGCCGCTCCCCGCCCATGTGGGCCCCGCGGGTCAGCCCACGCCTGTCCCCCAGCTCTCCGTTACGCTGGGCTTTCCCCTCGCTGGGGGTGGCTTTCTGAGCCGCCCGCTCCGTGCCCCTCTCTGCAACCCCTTCCGGCCACTCAGGGCCCCCGTTCCCCCTCCCGTCGGCGGGGGGCTGCCCCGAGGGGCTGGCGGAGCTGGGCCGCGGGGGGCCCCAGGGCCGGCGGTGCCGGGGTCATCGGGATGATGCGGACACAGTGTCTGCTGGGGCTGCGCACGTTCGTGGCCTTCGCCGCCAAGCTCTGGAGCTTCTTCATATACCTTTTGCGGAGGCAGATCCGCACGGTGAGCCTTGGGTGGGTGCTGCTGGTGGGTCCCTCTGTCAGTGTTGCTCAAAGGGTTTCGCAGAGTGTTGGGGCTTGTTTGGGCCTAGAAACAGAGTCCGGCTAGCTTTGAGTTAAGGCACCCTTAGTTGGGCATGGGTTGGGTGGAGGGAGGAAGACCCTGTAGTAGAACCAAGATTGCTGGCGGGGGTGGGGGCGGCTAGACAGGAACTGGATTTGGCAACTCTTGGAAGCTAAGGTAACGGGGTGGAACACTCTTGAAGAAACCTGTAGTTGTTAAAGCGAGCGCCGGTGAGCACCTGTTTGATGGTCGTAGGTCTGCTGTGGACTGGAGAAAGACCCTCCTGTTACTAAGAATCTCCGTGTTCTTCGTCCTTAGAGGGCAGACTTAAGTGTCAAGGGTGTAAGACACCCTTGTAAGACAGACTTAAGTGTCAAGGGTGTGTCAAGGGTGAGGATGGCCTTATGGGACAGATAGGAAAAGCCGCGAGCCCCGAAGGAGAAACCCCTCTCCATTTCACACTCAGTGTGAACTCCTCCACAGTGGCTCTGAAAACTTTTTTGTAGCGGGAATATGTGTTTATGATGGTCTTTAATTAGTCATGGGAGTACATCTAAACTTTGGGTGTCCCCACCAGAAGACCTTGCTTGTCACTTGTAGGGTTTAAATCTGAGGACACAGAGCTTAGCTTTGTGAGAGGCAGTGGGAGGAGGCAGTGCGAGTACCTGGGTTCCGTCCCTTAGCTTTCCTCCAAGGTCAAGGCTCCTTAGTCTAACATCTTTCTATCAACGTGCCCTTGTGTTCTCATCACTGAGGACCGCATTCCCTGAATTGGGAGAATTCGGGGAACTGGGGTGTATGAGTTCACCCCTCTGCGTTCTTTGGTATACTTTGGTAAAACCTGAAGGCACGCTCACCTAGGAAGAAATCTGAAGAGTCCTGGGTGGTAATTGTGGCTGACTTATTTGATTTGGGGAGACTGGGTTTGGCTCTGTATGTGTCTGCCTTTACCAGTGTACTTCTACTTCCTGATACATGGTGACTATTCTCGGTGATCATGGTTGTAGGGAGGGCTGTTTACTTGAGACAGGTTAGTTTTGCCTTGTTTGTGTGAGGCCCTAAGTTCTATCCCTAACACTGCCAGAAAAAAAAAGGAATTTGAGATCATAGGTACAGAGAGCTGTGTGGGGCTATGGTTTTCTAGGCAGCCTTTCTGCCTCGCCTTGTAAGCATGGAACTTCCAACATGTCAGATTTCTGCCCTGTGTGCAGGAAGTGCTATAGTATTCAGAGACTAGTTACTTGCAAAATTGCTCTCCTTTGGGCAGCCTTTTGTGTTCCCTTCCCTTCCCGTTTGGTTTCTCCTACCACCCCCCTTACTGGCAAATGTTTGGAGCATTCCCTACATGCTCAGCATGTGTAACCCGAGATAGCAGAGCAGGACACCCGAGCTGCTTCGGTCCTCATGGCCTGGGAATAAAGGAAGGGAATGCATATGTCTTGGCATTGGGAGAGAGGCCCATGAGTTTTTACCAGGATAGTCTGCTTCCGGTGAATGCCAGGGTTCAGGGATGGACTGAAAAACGTGCTGTGAAAAAGCAGAGCGAGGGAGTGCCGGGCTTTGCATGGGGGAAGATTTTTGTATTAGAAATAGCCTCTAATAGTAGTAGGCCTGGAGAATCTGGTAGGCCGAGGTGGTGACATCTTCCATTGCCTTTGACTCTGGTCTTCTTTATCAGTTGGCCTGGCTTGTGGGGCTTCCAGTGTCCTTGCTTTTTCCTGGGTACCAAGATAAGGAGCCTGTTTAGAGGATTGAAGTTCCCTGCAACTTGTGACTTGGCCAGTAGAGATAGAAATGGACAGGTGGTTGACTAAAATAGGCTTGGTGGCCCCTAGCCAGAGGAACTTAGCTGACCTGACAACGCTGGAGTTCCTCACCCTCTGCTACCCTTTGGGGAACCCAAGGACCTCCGTCTTCCCGTCTTGACTCTTTTTTTTTTTTTTTTTTTTTTGCTTTTTTGGGTCACACCCGGCGATGCTCAGGGGTTTCTCCTGGCTCTGCACTCAGGAATTACTCCTGGCGGTGCTCGGGGGGACCATATGGGATGCCGGGATCGAACCCAGGCCAGCACAGGCCGGCCGCGTGTAAGGCAAACACCCTACCCGCTGGGCTATCGCTCCAGCCCCGCCGTCTTGACTCTTGTTCCTGTATCCTACAGAATTTCAGGCTTTCAGTTTCCCAGGGGAGGTGATAGGAATTGCCACAAAGAATCCCTGGTATTGAGGCTTATGTATTTCTGTTTTTTATTTTTCCCCTTTGGGTCATACCCGTGATGCTTGGGTTACTCCTGGCTCTGCATTCAGGAATTACTCCTGTCGGTGCTCAGTGGATCGACCATGTGGGATGCCGGGATTGAACCTGGGTCTAGCCACGTGTAGGCAAATGCCCTACCCGCTGCACTGTTGCTCCAGCCCCCATGGTTATGTATTTCTTTGTCCACGAAAGCCAGATTTCTTGGTTAAGAGGGAAGATTCTTGGGTCAGTTTACCATTGGTACTATCCTCATTCCATTCCCTCATCAATTCTGATATTATTGGATAAATCCATCTATGCTATTCTGGGAATATAATCTTTTTTTTTTTTTTTTGCTTTTTTGGGTCACACCCAGCGATGCTCAGGGCTTACTCCTGGCTCTGCACTCAGGAATTATTCCTGGCGGTGCTCGGGGACCATATGAGATGCCGGGGACCGAACCCCTGCCGGCATGGGCGGCCGCGTGCAAGGCAAACGCCCCTACCCGCTGGGCTATCCCTCCGGTCCGGGAAAATAATCTTTATAGAGACAGAAATTTATGACACGGGGGCTGAAGTGATAGTATAGCCCGTAGGACCTTTATCTTGCTTGTAACCAACTCAGGTTTGATTCCTGGCATCCCATTTGGTCAGCCAAGCCCTGCCAAAAGTTTTCCCTGGGTGCAGAGCCAGGAGTAAGCTCTTCACCATTAGGTGAAGCCCCCAAACCAAAAAATACATTTAAGAATTTTTTTTTTTTTTTTTTTTTTGCTTTTTGGGTCACACCCGGCAATGCTCAGGGGTTACTCCTGGCTCTGCACTCAGGAATTACTCCTGGCGGTGCTGGGGGACCATATGGGACGCCGAGGATCAAACCCGGGCCTGCCAAGGCCTGCACTGGCAAGCGCCCCATCCGCTGGGCTATCGCTCCGGCCCCAAGAAAAAATTTTTTAATTAAAAAAAATAACTCCAGGGGGCTGGAGCGATAGCCCAGCGGGTAGGGCGCTTGCCTTGCACGCGTGCAGGCCTGTGTCGGCCCGGTTCGAGTCTCGGCATCCTATATGGTCCCCCGAGCACCGCCAGGAGTAATTCCTGAGTGCAGAGCCGGGAGTAACCCCTGAGCGTTGCCGGGGTGTGACCCAAAAAAAAAAGCAAAATAAATAAATAAATAAAAATAACCCATGTTGTCATGGAGTTTTCGCTTTAATCAGGACAAGGGACCGGAATGATAGTACAGTGGGGAGGGCATTTGCCTTGCATGCGGCCAGACCCAGGTTTGATCCCTGACATCCCATTATGGTCCCCTGAGCACTGTCAGGACTAATTCCTGAGTCCAGAGCCAGGAGTAACCTCTGAGCAATGCCAGGAGTGACCTAAAAAGCAAAAAAAAAAAAAAAAAAAAAAAACCAACCAGGGGCCAGAGTGATAGTCCAGCGGGTAGGGCGTTTGCCTTGCATACGGCTGGCCTGTGTCGGCCCAGGTTCGATCCCCGGCATCCCATATGGTTCCCGAGCACCGCCAGGAGTAATTCCTGAGTGCAGAGCCAGGAGAAACCCCTGAGCATTGCCGGGTGTGACCCAAAAAAAAAAAAAAAAAAACTCAACCAACACAGTTCTTGGATGCTTGGCATTAAGTAATGTATTGAATCTCTCCAACCCTGACTTTTATCATCCTCAAAACAGATTATGGGGGGGGGCCAGAGCGATAGCCCAATGGGTGGGGCATTTGCCTTGCACGCAGCCGGCCCATGCTGGCCAATGTTCGATCCCCAGCATCCCATATGGTCCCCCCGAGCAATGCCAGGAGGAATGCCTGAGCATCGCCGGGTGTGACCAAAAAGGAAAAAAAAAAAAAACAGATTATGGGGCTAAAGATACAACAGAAAAAAATTTTTTTTCCTTTTGGGTAATACCTGGCAATGCTCAGGGGCTATTTCTGACTCTGCATTCAGGAATTACTCCTGACAGTGCTCAGGGGACCTTATACCAAGGATCAAACCTGGATCAACTGTATGCAAAGCAAACACCCTACCCGCTGTCCTATTGCTCTAGCCCCTAAATGAAATAATTCTAACTCACATGGTAACCTGCATATGATAGATTTTGAGTGTGCGCTGCTCTTCATTGTCCCTGATGGATGTTTTCTTTGTAAGTGTTCTGATTCTCTCTCTTGCTCTTCCTAGGTAATTCAGTATCAGACTGTTCGCTATGATATCCTTCCCTTATCTCCTGTGTCCCGAATCGGCTAGGGTGAGTATACTGACTGGGCAGACTCCTTGCAGGTGAGGTAGGATTCTAGGCATTGGCTGGAGGTTGACTGGTGTCGTGCTTACTGTTGTGGTTCAGGCCAGGTGAAGAGGAAGATCCTGGTGCTGGATCTGGATGAGACACTTATTCACTCACATCATGATGGGGTCCTGAGGCCCACAGTTCGACCTGGAACGCCTCCTGACTTCATCCTCAAGGTGTGTGAATGGGAACTGATGGCATAGTTGTATTTATCGCTCTCCTCAGACTCCGTTTTTAATCCTAGTGTCTGTCTTCGTCCCAGCATGAGCCTGAAGATGAGAGTGGGAGGTGCTGTAGTCTGCGCTGCGCCAGAATGTTCCCAGCCCTTCTCTGTTTCTCTACAGGTGGTGATAGATAAACATCCCGTCCGGTTTTTTGTACATAAGAGGCCTCATGTGGATTTCTTCTTAGAAGTGGTGAGTTTGGGGGCGGAGCGATAGCCCGCGGGTAGGGCGTTTGCCTTGCACGCAGCCGGCCCATACCAGCCCGGGTTCAATCCCGGCATCCCATATGGTCCCCCGAGCACCGCCAGGAGTGATTCCTGAGTACAGAGCCAGGAGAAACCCCTGAGCATTTGCCGGGTGTGACCCAAAAAATAAAGAAAAAAAAAGAAGTGGTGAGTTTGTGGAAGGGATCAGGGACTGTAATGAAGGAATAGTTGTATGGCTCTGGGAGTTTAGAGGATTGGAGGAGATAGAGAGTGAGGAGAAATGATATGGGCAGTTTTGGAGTGGTATGGTGGCATCTTCAGAGCATAGCTTTCAGCAGTTATTGTGCTAATGTAGTTGTTTTTTGGTGTGTGTGTCTGTGTGTGTGTGTGTGTGTGTGTGTGTGTGTGTGTGTGTTTACACAATCAGTTGGGTCAGGGCTTACTCCTGGCTTTGCACTCAGGTATCACTCCTGTCGGTACTCAGGCACTGTCTTGGGTGCCTGGGAGCAAACCTGGGTTGGCTGTATGAGAGGCAAATGCTATACTACAGTGCTATACTATTACTCCAGGGAACTTTTCATTCATTCATTCATTCATTTTGCTGCACCTGGTGATGCTCAGGGGATCACATATAGTGGGGATTGAACCTGGGTGGGCTTTGTGCAAGGCAAGAGCCTATCCACTGTACTGTCTCTCTGGCCCTTTAATTCTGTTTTTCCACAGGCTTTTTTTCTTTTATTCTTGTATCTTTGAATCATAAGAATAGGGGCCGGAGCAATAGTCCAGCGGATATGGTGTTTGCCTTGTATGCAGCCAGACCTGGATTTGATCCCCGGCATCCCATATGGTTCCCGAGCTCAACCAGGAGTAATTCCTGAGTGCAGAGCCAGGAGCGTTGCTGGGTGTGACCCAAAAAAGAGAAAAAGAAAAAAAAAAAAATATATATATATATATAGTGGCTAAGATAGAACTTTGGGATGTTGAGAATTTTGTGTTCTAGGAATCACTCCTGGTGGGTTGGGGGAACCATATGGGGTGCCACTTTTGAACCTGGGTCAACCACATGTGACGCTATGCCCTATTCACTGTACTCTCGCTCTAGCCCCAGAGGCACTTTCCTAATGAATAGGAACTTTGTGTCCCAATGAATCCTGACTCCTCTCTCTTTCTAATGTGTTTAGGTGAGCCAGTGGTATGAACTGGTGGTGTTTACAGCAAGCATGGAGATCTATGGCTCTGCTGTGGCAGATAAACTGGACAACAGCAGAAGCATTCTAAAGAGGAGATACTACAGACAGGTAAGGGGCTAGGAATACAGTGCTCAGAATGAGATTTGGGGAGGCAGCTTGCCAAACGGACCTGAGTTTGAAGCATGTTTTCCAACTTCTATGCAAGAGAATCTTATGGGTATCCTGAGAGTCACACTTTCTAATTCTCTTTGTGGAAATTGGCTACCCTTGAGTATTGTTGGGACTGGGAGAGCAGTCGCAGAGGGCGGGTCTCCTTTTGATGACCAGCTCACCCTGCCTTCCAGCACTGCACTTTGGAACTGGGCAGCTACATCAAGGACCTCTCTGTAGTCCACAGTGACCTCTCCAGCATTGTGATACTGGATAACTCCCCAGGGGCTTACAGAAGCCATCCAGGTATGAGAGAAGGCGGTGAGACTGGCAGAAACATTAAGTAGTTCTGAGGCGGTATTTGAATTCATGGAGCTGGGATTCCCTGGTTTATTGTAGGTTCCGATGTAGGTTGTTTCTCTTAAATGTCCACCCTTCATGTGTCCATGTCATACATCTTATTTCTCAAATCAAATTTGTTTCAGGTGAGACAGTGGCAGTGAAATTTATGAGAAGCTTCACACTAGAATGCTGAGATTAAAAATTTAGGGTGGGAGATAAGTCAGTGGCTTAGTGTATACGTTGCATGCCCGGTTCAGTTGCTATCACTGCATGGCTCCCTGAACACTGCCAGGAGCAGTCCCTAGGCACAGAGCCAGGATTAGCCCCTGAACATCACTGAGTGTGGTCCAGAAAAACAAAGACAAAAAAATTACTATCAACGATAAATCCGCTCTATGGAGGTTGTTGAGTTTTGGGTGGAGTGGTGCAGAGGTAGATTATGATTATGATTATTTTTTGCTTTTATGGGTCACACCGGCGATGCTCAGGGGTTTCTCCTGGCTTGCACTCAGGAATCACTCCTGGCGGTGCTCGGGGGACCATATGTGATGCCGGAGATCGAACCCTGGCTGGGACGGACCGGCGCGTGCAAGGCAAACGCCCTACCCGCTGGGCTATCGCTCTGGCCCCGATATTTTAAGAGTAAGAATCTGGGGCCTGGGCGATAGTCCAGTGGTAGGGCATTTGCCTTGCATGCGGCCGACCCATGTTCGATCCTCGGCATCCCATATGGTCCCCCACGAAGTGCCAGGAATAATTCCTAAACACAGCCAGGGGTAACCCTTGAGCATTGCTGCTGGGTGTGACCCAGAAAGCAAAAAAAAAAAAGGAAGAATCTTCACCCCCTAATAAAAGAAAAGCACCCTGGTTCTCTGAATCCTTTGTTCTCACATGCATTTTCACCTACCCTAGACAATGCCATCCCCATCAAATCCTGGTTCAGTGACCCCAGTGACACCGCCCTTCTCAATCTGCTTCCAATGCTGGATGCCCTCAGGTAAGGGAAGCTAGACACTTAGATTTCTGAGGAGAGGAGGTGGTGGGAGATCCCAACAGGGAATAAAAAATTTGTCCTGTTTTACTTACTTATCTTTTTTCCCTTAAGAACTTAGCATTTGAACCTGGGTCTTCTTGTACTAAGCTGATCGCTTTTATGTAGCCATTGGGTTTGGGCAAGCTGAACTGCAGTCTCATCATGTGAGAATGGTGCTCATTTCTGCCCCACATCTCAAATGAGGCTGCCTAACACTAATATTGTGAGATATCAACTATAAGGACTCTACCAATGCAAGTTATTGTCATCCCAGGTTCACCGCTGATGTTCGTTCTGTGCTGAGCGAAACCTTCACCAACATAGGCTCTGGTGACAGCTGCTCCCCCTCCACCTGAGTTGGGGTGGGGGGAAAGGAGGGTGAGCCGTCTGATGCCCTGTCCAGTGATGAGGACTGCCTGGGCAGGGTCTGCCCGCCCACCCCTCTGCCCTGGGAGCCCTGCACTCCACTTGGAGTCTGGATGGACACATGGGCCAGACTCTGAAGCAGCCTCACTAACTTCATGTTCAGCACTCACTGGAAAGCCCAGACTGGGACATAAGCGGAGGCCTAGCAGAGCCGAACTGTCTATGGTGAAGAGACAGGACTGGCTAGAGTGAGAATTCGGGAATCCAGGAGGCTCAAAACAGAAGCCAAGCCAGCTTTGTTGTGATTTGATTTTTTAAAAAACTCTTGTACAAAACTGATCTAATTCTTCACTCCAAGGGCTGGGCTGAGGGTGGGAAACTGGGATTTTGGGCCACTGGATTTTCCCCCCAACTTGTCCCCTCTTCCTCCCCCACCTTCTTTCTATATTCCCTCAGACCTGTAACCAGCTTTCTCGCTCCCCACCCCTTTAAACCATGCATTATAACTTTGAAACCAAAGCTGCCCTAGGTCCTTCTCTGGGGGGTGGGGAGGGGGGGAAATGAAGGGAGGAGTCTTCGTTCAGTTCACGTCCACCCCGCTTCCGTAGACAGCAGAAAGGCGGCTGTTAGGCGATCAGGTCAGACGGCTAGGTAGAGGTGCTGCTGCTTAGGGGGACGCGCAGTGAACATCAGCACATCCTTTGGGCAGGGCCTTGGTGATAAGATTGGATTCCCCGGCCAACTAGAGCACACTGCTGTAAGATAGAAGTCAATGACGGAGAACTCTGGGCCCCGAAATGACGCACAGCTGGAGAAAGGGCGGGCTCGGTGTTGCCCTGGCGGCTGGCGCGCTCTCCGGCCTTGGCTCCGCCTCCAGGAACCCGCCTTCCCGCGGCCGGCTCTACTTCCTCCACCCGCCACGTGACGCTCCGCCCTTCCCTGAGATCACATGATGCGCGCTTTACACAGCTCGAGAGTGTTCTTCCGCGCTGACGTAGTCCCTGCCATTTCGGACCTCCTCTCTTGTCCCTATTGGTCCATCATTCCTGGAACCTGAGTGTTTTCTTTTTCTCCAAACATATGTTTAACGTCTACTTTTATCTCTGGAGACTGTCTCCAACTGGGCACTATTTTGTCTTGGTGTCAACGGCCGCCCGCAGCGTACCAGTGCATTTCGTGAATTGCAATTCTTGTGATGTCTGCAGTTCTACGTTTTTCCTAAAGGAGGTTTTGGAGAGCCAAGTTTCAGAGTATGATTATCGTCTCCTACCTCCAGCCTCGTGTAGGGGAAAATGGGTTTTTTGGTTGTTCACCACAAAAGGCAAAGCCAGTCACCTTGACTCCGTGGCTAGTTTAGCCCACAAATCGCTACCAAGGATTGCGCTCAGGGTTTGAGGGGTGGGGTGGGGGAGGGGCGGTCAGTAGGTAGTGCTACGCTAGCGGCGCTTTGGCCGCTACGCTAGTGGCGTAATGTAGTAGGTAGGGAGGCTTCTGTTGGTCGGCGGCAGGGTTGGTGAATAGGGAAGTGGCGCAAGGCCTGGGATCGCTCCGCTGAATCCGCCCGCGCGTCGCCGCAGTCGCCGCCGCCCCCGTCCCGGCCCCCCCCGGGTTCCCTCAGCCCAGCCCGGTCCAGCCCGGTTCCCGGGAGGATGAAGTTCGTGTATAAAGAGGAGCATCCGTTCGAGAAGCGCCGCTCTGAGGGCGAGAAGATCCGAAAGAAATATCCGGACCGGGTCCCGGTGAGGACAGCAGGCGGGGCGCGGGGCGCTGGCCCTGACGCCACAGACTGACTTGGGGCTGGTAGTAGCAGCGCGGGGGTCAGGCTGCTCGCTCTGGTGGGCTTGAGAATGAGTCTGAAACAACTGTCCCTGAGACGGAGGTAGGAGAAATGGGGTAGAGGCAGAGCGAGGGGGTGATGATGGGAGCGAGACCTTGGGTTTGTGGGAAGGCTGGAAGGAGGTTTTCTGGACTGCGCCTCGCATGGTCACCCCTCGCCCTAGCTTCTGAGCTTTTTGAAATTGAGGCCTTTTCGCACAGATGCGATCGTTTTCGTCTGATTAAGAAAGCTGTGTTCAGACGCTGTGTTCAGGGATATTGGCTGTTGGGGAGACTTGGGGTGGGGGATTCACAATCTCTTCAGGGCTGCACCGCGTGTGTAAAGACAAAGAGAAATGAATCGGGGTGCCAGGAATTCTGTTGAGCAAGGAAGCAATGGGACATCCCTATATCTCTACGGTTTTTATTTTCCCCTTATTAGGTGATAGTAGAAAAGGCCCCCAAAGCTCGGATAGGAGATCTGGACAAAAAGAAATACCTGGTGCCTTCTGATCTTACAGGTGGGAATTTGATCTGGTTTACCTCCTGGGTCGGGAGTGCGACGTGTGGGAGGAGGCTCCGGAGTAGCAGCTGTTCTTTTGAGACATTTGTGACCTCTGTGACTTAATTGCACCTTGTAACTTTGGCAGTTGGTCAGTTTTACTTCTTGATCCGGAAGCGAATTCATCTCCGAGCTGAGGATGCCTTGTTCTTCTTTGTCAACAATGTCATTCCACCCACCAGTGCCACCATGGGTCAGTTATACCAGGTATGAGAACTGGGGATTACAGTAGAGGCGGCAGAGGAGAGTTGAGGAATAGAAAGGTTTAGGTTAACAGTTCTTGGAGTGGGCTGACTTGGTTACCTCTTAATTTTATCTTTTACCATGAAATTTCAGGATGGGAACCAGGAACATGGTTCCACTGGTTGGAATAAATACATTGCAAGCAGGGGCTCTAGGTTTTTTTTTTTTTTTTTTTGCTTTTTGGGTCACACCCGGCAATGCTCAGGGGTTTCTCCTGGCTCTGCACTCAGGAATTACTCCTGCCGGTGCTCGAGGGACCATATGGGATGCTGGGATTGAACCTGGGCCAGCATGGGCAGGTCGCATGCAAGGCAGATGCCCTACCCACTGGACTATCACTCCGGCCCCAGCTCTAGGTTTATTTGTGGCAGCGCATTGGTACCCCAAGCACTACCAGTTGTCTTTGATTTCATATCCACAAAACCCTAACCAGAATAGTCCATGGCTGGGGGTTTGGACATGAGGAGAGTAAGGGACCAAGAGAGAATGCTCTCTTTCTTTCTCTCTCCCTTCCAAAAGCAGCCGAGAGCAAGTTGAGATCTACATTTAGGGATTCAACTAATTTGAGCCCAACTAAGCCCTGCAGCAAGTGAAGGAGAAAGTTCAACCATTGGTTTTGGGGGTCTTCAAAAAGAATTTTGGAAAAATGGGTTTTAGCAGTTGGTGGTTCATTATGTTTAGAGTCCACATGCCCGATCACGGTCATTTTCTGTTCCCCAGGAGCACCACGAAGAAGACTTCTTTCTGTACATTGCCTACAGTGATGAAAGTGTCTATGGTCTGTGAAGCTGCTGCCCCTGCGGTGGGAGAGGGGGGCCCTTCTAAAGAGGCGCCCCGCCCCTTGACCTCCTCGGCCCACCACCGCCTTCCTTCTTCAGGACCTGCACTTCCTAACGTTTGAGGTTCCTTCGGCCCCTTCGCTGGAGGGTTAATGGGGAGACAGCCTCTAGTCCTTTCCCCTCCTCCTCCTCTCGGCCACTTTCCCACTATGCTTTTTACTTCTTGATCGTCAGTCTCTGTTACATTTGGTGATTGTTTTGGTTTCTGTTCCCTGACTGCCAGGGGGCTCAGAACCCCCAACAATGCCTTCCTTTCACTATCTTCTTTTTGGGGGTAGATGGAAGGGACTGAAATTGTGGGGCAAAAGTCGGAGGCACAACAATAAAGAGGAAACCACCAATCTGAGTTGCATTTTGCATTGTGTTGCTCCCGCCCTCGGTTTCAGTCCTTCAGTGGTGGGGAACGAGGTGGCTGGAAGGATGGTATGTTGGTTTATTCTACTTGAGAGCTTTGAGTACCGTCACAAAACTCAGGTTTAACATGAGCGGACCAAGCGCCCAAAGTCAGTATTTACTGGATTGAGGAAGGAACTTCTCGTGAGAGAACCGGTAAGAGGGTCTGGTCTTGAGTTGCGTGTCTGCTGTGTCTGCGTGTGGGACCCTGCGTTGTGGAATTCCGGGGAGACCTGTGGAGGGAGCCATTATCTTCTCGGCTGGAGGACTTCATCTCCCGGCAGCCGTCCGCCGGCCGGAAGTGCGGGCGCGCGAGCGAGCCGGCGCGCGCCTCGGCCGCGCGGGCAGTGTGGTGGCCGCGCGCTAGGCCGTGCTTCCGGCCGCGGTCCCGCCCAGCCTACATTTCCCAGGAGCCCGCGCGCTCGTGCGCTCTGCCTCCTGGCTTCCAGTCTCGCCGCCACTCCCAGGGGCGGGGCCGGGCTCAGCGCGCATGCGCCAGCCCTTGGCTTGCTGGGAACTGGAGTTCGGGCGCCTAGTGCCGTCCCTTTTCCGCTGGCCCCGGGAGGACTACACAGCCCTTGATGCACTGCGCGTCGGTGCTCGCGAAGGGAGGGGGGAGAGAAAGGAGGGAGGAGGAGGAGGAGGAGGAGGGAGCAGGCGCCGGCGGCGCGGGGGAGGGGGCCTGGTCCGGGAGTGCGGGAGGCTGTGGTAGAGAGGGAGGTGGTGGCAGCGGCTAGCGGACTGGAGTCACCACCGGGCCCAGGCAGGATCTCTGTGGAGCGAGGTAGTAGGAGCACCGAGCACCGGAGGCGGCACCGGGATCCCCGGCTCAGGGAGGGGGCGCCGGACCGGGAGGAGGGAGGGGGCGATGCTGGAAGCCATGGCGGAGCCCAGTCCCGAAGGTGAGCTGTCGGCCGGCACAGGGCGCAGAGGCCGGCGCGGGGGCGGTCGAGGGATCAATCGGCAAACTTGGAGGTCGAGCCCCGGAGCCCAGTGGGAGAACGCGGGGAGAGGGTTGGGCCCTGCCTGGCCCTGGAGATAGAAGAGCAGTGAGTTAAGAAACCTCGGATAAAGAGGGAGTGGGAGTCGGCTGGAGGAAGTTGGGAGCCCAGACACCGAGGGGGGTGGGGAGTGGAGCTGGAAACCCGGTGCCCGGGGGCTCGCGGCTGCAAAGGGCCTTGGGCATGTTGAGGCCGTGGAGCTGCGAGGTCGGGAGGCTTGGGCGGCTGGAGAGTTGAGAGGGAATGTGGAAGAGGACGCAGTCAGGAGCTGGAGCTGCCTGAGGTGGGGAGTTGGTGCCGGAGTCCCGGAGCTCCCGGTAGTTGTGGCCGGAGCCGGCCCGGCGATTGTTGGAGGGGTGGGGAGAGGAGGGGTTTGGGTATTGTCTGCGGTGGAGGGACCGTGTCGAGGGCTAGCTGCGGAGCGCGGGGCAGCCGGGGAGCCGGCTAGTGGGGCGGGGTGCCGGGGAGGGTGTTAAACACCGGCAAGTTGTTGGGGGGTTGGGGGGAGGCCGATCGGCGAGGCTGAGAGCCTGCGAGTTGCGGGGGCGAGGGGGCAGCAGAGATTGCTGTGGAGGCGAGAGTTTCGGGGTCCTAAGCCCAGTGACTTGGTGCAGAGTAAGTACGGGGGCGGAGGTGGAGCGGCGGCCGAAGAGCTCCAACTGGGCCCGGGGCCCGGCGGGGAGCCTGAGGAGCTCGAGACGGGGAGGGGCCAAAGCCCCGGATGGGGGCGGAGGGACAGCGAAATTGTGGGGAGCGCGGCATGGGGGCAGGTGGGGCCGCGTCCGGGTTAGGAGCCCTCGATCTGTCCCGGACGCGGAGTGGCGTCGGGGTGTGTGCCTGTGTGTTGCGGGTGGGGGTAAGGGGCGCACCGGGCCTCGTGGTCCTGTAGAGGGGCCGGAGGGCGGGTTCAGCGTGGTCATCCTTAACCCTTGGGGCCCGCGGCGCCGGGTGCGAGCTCAAGCCGGGCCCGTAGAGCGCGGCCCGGAGGATCGCGGGGTGCTGGGTGTGAGTGAAGGGCAGGGGCCCGCGGTAACGCGGCTCGCTTGGGGAGCGGTTTGGCGGGTGGGGCCCGGAGGCGAGTACACTGGAGAGACCGTGGGGGCGGGGGCGGGGGCGGGGCGCCGCGCCGGAGGGGGAAGGGAGCGCTATAGCGAGGCCTGAGAGGGCGCCCGGCCCAGGCTCCGCCCCTCACCGAGCGGAAGGGGAGCAGGGGCGGGTCCCGCACAGCTGGGGGCCTGATGTCTGCTGGAGGGACCTGGAAGAGGGAAATTGATTCACTTGGAGCCTCCAAGGTTTCCTGGTGGGATTTTGCAGTTTCCCGGTGCCTTGACTGGCTTTTATTGCTTTCACAGATCCACCTCCGACCCTTAAGCCAGAGACTCAGGTGAGTTTACCTTACCTCCACGGCCTGCTAGTGAGTGCAGGGCACCTTGCCCCTCCTCCCCTCCTGCCTTTCCCAGATCCTTTCCCCCTGGGGACTGTGCCTTTGGGAATGCCCCTCTTAAACTAGTGATACATCTTTCCTTTCTTTCAGCCACCAGAGAAACGTCGGAGAACAATTGAGGATTTCAACAAATTCTGCAGTTTTGTCTTGGCGTATGCTGGTTACATCCCCCTAGCAAAGAGGTAGGGACAAGAGCACAGTGGTCTAGGACTATGAAGGTACTGTTGAGCGAGCTAGGACTTTATAGGAGAAACCTAGCAGAAGTAACACATGGGGTGGGGACCGGGACTGGAGAGCTAGTACAGCACCTTATATGTGCCTGCTCGGTTTGAACCCCAGCACCCACCCCCGTATGGTCACCCGAGGCCCTGCCAAGAGTTGTCCCCTGGACACTACTAGGAGTGACCCAAAAACAAGAAAAAATCACTCAGCATGAGAAAGTACAGCGTTAGGGCTCTTTGCCTTGCTTGCTCCTGAATGGCTTCATCCCTGTGGCAGCACATACGGCCTCCTGTCGTCCGGGGAGTAAGCCCTGAGTAAACTGGGTTTGTGCCCCCCTCCCCCACGAAAAGCACAGGTATGAGGACTAGGAAACCTGAGGATTAGATAGGGTGGGGTGGCTTGAGCAGCACTGGATGGTATTTGGGTGCTTTTTGGAGAAATGGCCAAACCTGTGGTAAAAGATGAGTTGTATAAAAACTGTGGCAGTCTGGGGATACATTGTTGCTGTGGCTCTGAGTAGGGGGCAAAGGGGTGGGACATAGTAAGTAAGAATTTAAGAGATACTGGGGCCAGAGCCATAGCCCAGCGGTAGGGCGTTTGCCTTGCGGCCGGCCCATGCTGGCCAGGGTTCGATCCCCGGCATCCCATATGGTCCCCCGAGCACCGCCAGGAGTAATTCCTGAGTGCAGAGCCAGGAGTAACCCCTGAGCATTGCCGGGTGTGACCCAAAAAGCAAAAAAAAGAAAAAAAGAATTTAAGAGATACTGGTGGGCATTGGGGAAAGCCTACTGGGCAGAACATTTTGGGGGTAGGTATAACCTGAGATTTTTTAACTGGATTGTAGAAGAACAACGACCTCTTGACCTTGATTTCTCCACCTTTTAAGGAAAGTGACTGGCCAGCCTCTGGCTCCAGCTCTCCATTGCGAGGTGAGAGTGCTGCAGACAGTGATGGCTGGGATTCAGCCCCTTCCGACCTCCGAACCATCCAGACCTTTGTTAAGAAAGCAAAGTCATCCAAGAGAAGGGCAGCTCAGACTGGTCCCACCCAGCCAGGACCCCCAAGGTCCACTTTCTCACGCCTGCAGACACCTGACAGTGCCACCCTGCTTGAGAAGATGAAGCTCAAAGACTCTCTGTTTGATCTAGATGGGCCTAAAATGACATCCCCACTGTCCCCTCGTCTCTGACACACGCCTCACGCCCCCTGCTGCTCTCACCCCAGTGCCCCTTTCCCAGGGGGACCTCTCTCAGCCTCCTCGAAAGAAGGACCGAAAAGAATCGAAAGTTGGGGCCAGGAGGGGGAGCTGGCTTTGGGGTTCTTCGGAGGCCTCGACCAGCCCCTGGGGATGGGGAAAAGAGGTCTCGAATCAAGAAGAGCAAGAAGCGGAAGTTGAAAAAGGCAGATCGGGGGGACAGACTCCCACCTCCTGGGCCTCCCAGGGCACCTCCCAGTGATACAGACTCTGATGAGGAGGAGGAGGAGGAGGAGGAGGAAGAAGAAGAGGAGGAAGAAATGGCAGCAGTCATAGGCAGTGAAGCCCCAGTCCCAGTGCTGCCAACACCCCCGAGGCTCCTAGACCCCCTGCCACCGCACCCCGAAGGAGCCCCTCCTCCTGATGGTGAGAACAAGGAGGTGGGCAGCACTGAAACAAGCCAAGATGGAGATGCTAGCTCCAGTGAAGGAGAGATGCGGGTAATGGATGAGGACATCATGGTGGAGTCAGGTGAGACGTTGGGGGCTGGCCAGGGGCAGCTCAGATGATGGGTTTGGGGGTGTTGGGAAATCCCAAGGGTTCAGGAGGAACCAAACCAACCTTCTCTTCCCCAGGCGATGACTCATGGGACCTCATCACGTGTTACTGCCGGAAGCCCTCGCTGGCGGCCCATGATCGAAAGTGCAGCCTTTGTGGGACATGGATCCACCTCTCCTGTGCTAAGATTAAGAAGACCAACGTCCCTGACTTCTTTTACTGCCAGAAATGCAAGGAACTGCGGCGGAGGCCCGGCGGTTAGGAGGGCTCCCCAAATCAGGAGAACCTTGACACTGCCGTCTCGAGGCTGCGGCGTCCGGATGGCAACAGGACTTAGGAAACGCAACTCAGGGGCTGCAGTCGTGCCCCTGGCGCTTGGATATTGTTCTATCCCAAGGCAGGAATTCCTAAGGGAGCCTAGTTTGGAAATGAGCATCTCATGTTCCTTCCCACCTGTGGACTTGAACTCAGACCCATCACAGCTGGGAGGCGGAAGGCCGTTTGGGTCCCGAGACACTTAATACCTGCCCTCTCCTGTCTGCCACCCCTTGCTCTGGGCCAAGGCTGGGACTGGGATGGAATGGAACCGTTGTCTATAAAACTAGTGTAAATATGGCATCCCCTTCTTCATCTTCTATCTCACTACCCATCCTACACCGGCTTTATTTTTAATTTTGGACTTCCCCTTTTGAGCATGGCAGTTCAGAGGTGGAGTACCAGCCAGAGCCCATCTGAGGGAGGAAAGGAGACAGGTGATTCTCTCGCCTTTTTGTTTTTTAAATAATTTGGCCAGCTGTTTGTACGGACAGCCTGCTGCGTGTTGTAAATAAAAGAGTGGGCTCTTTGTGTTTTTAGCCCTGACTGTGCTGGTTGGGGGAGGCAGGCTTTGGGAAAGGTGGCTAGAACCCTGGCCGCAGTGGCGCCAAGCCGCTTCCAAGCTGGAATCACCTGGCTGCCCTTTAGCATCCACTTGGCCTCCATTGGCTTTGCACCCTGCCTCACCTCAGTCTCTACCCCTTACCCCGCGGGCCAAGACTGGAGTCCGAGTGAAGTAAAGTGGGGTGGTCGCAGTTTCCTGCCCCTAAAGGCAGAAGCCGGCTTTGCCCGAGTTCCAGAGATCGGGGGCGGGCACATGGGGGGGCGGGCTTGCTGGGCACTGAGTGACCGTTGCTAGAGACGGTCACGTGCTAGGGACGGGCGGGTTTTTGCGGTCACGTGATGAGGGAGGGCTCACGTGGTGGGGCGTGGCGCGCAGGCGGGCTTGGGTCACGTGGTCTGGGGTGGGCGGGGCACTGCGGGGATCTGGCGACGTCGGCGGTGGCGGCGGCCGGAGCCACGGGCCGCTTCCCGCACTGCCGCTCGGGCGGCTCCTGCCTTCTTACCCTCTGCATGCGCTACATCGGGTCGATCCTGCGGGCGCCCGCCGCGGCGGTCTGGGGGGGTGGCGCAGGCGCGGCGGTGAGATTAGCCCGGTTGGGTGGGCGGCGGAGCCGGGAGCGCGCGGGCGAGACCATGGCGGGCATCGGCGCGGGGGCGGTGGCGCTGGGGAGACGAAGGTGATTTACCATCTGGATGAAGAAGAGACTCCGTACTTGGTGAAGATCCCAGTCCCCGCCGAGCGCATCACCCTCGGTGACTTCAAGAGCGTTCTGCAAACGACCCGCGGGCGCTAAGTACTTTTTCAAGTCTATGGATCAGGATTTTGGGTGAGCGCGAGGCCTAGGCTGCAGCCATTCGGTACTGTGCTGGAATGGATGGATAATATTGAAGGGAACCTTGGGACATACTGACTATAACCAGGCAAACAGCGTTGTGCTGGTGTAGGTTCCTACCCAAGAACGGGAAAGGTTATGTTTTCACGGATTGGGGGCAAATGATGCCCTATGACAGATAAAGCTATAATAATCAGATTAAAAAGAATTGGGCTGTATAGGAATTGGAGTGGGGCACTCTGCTTGTTTTGGGATATTACGGACAGCTGAGCTAGCTGGGTCGGCCCCTCTGGCAGTTTTTTGCGAGCTGCTCATAGCTCACAGACTAGGAGTACTATGGACTCTCCTGATACTGATTTGGCCATAGTGGAATATTTGGGACCTTCTGACCTCTGCTAGGATAGCCAGGTTGCTAGGGGATATTCAGCCTATGAATGTAGAGGGTACAGTATTGGGTGTTTTCTTCGGCTCCCCTGGACTTGATGTAGTAGAAAACATTGACCATTTCCCATTTTTATGTGGTTCTGTGGATTAATTTGATTCATTTTAGGGTGTTCAATACAGTGGCTGATGGGGTTGGTGTTTAGGCTACTAAAGAGCAGTATTTTAGTCTGTATTGTACAGCTGCATGTAAGAATATACTGGGTAGGGGCCAGAGCGACAGTCCAGCGGGTAGGGCGTTTGCCTTGCACGGCGGCCCATGCCGGCCCGGGTTCGATCCCCGGCATCCCATATGTTCCCCCAAGCACCGCCAGGAGTAATTCCTGAGTGCAGAGCCAGGAGAAACCCCTGAGCATTGCCGGGTGTGACCCCCCCAAAAAAGCAAAAAGGAAAAATAAAAGAATATACTGGATGGGTGTTAGAATAGGTTACTCCCCTGGGGACGCTCTGGGCTAGACTGGGGCAGTAAATAATGTGGAATAAGACCTTTTTTGTTTATAATTGGGGACAGAGCCCACTGGATTTATTTTCATTATTATTATTATTATTATTTTGTTTTTTTGGGTCACACCCGGCAATGCTCAGGGGTTTCTCCTGGCTCTGCATTCAGGAATCACTCCTGGCTGTGCTCGGGGACCATATGGGATGCCGGGATCGAACCTGGGCCGCACAGGCGGCGCGCAAGGCAAACGCCCTACCGCTTAGCTATCGCTCTGGCCCTGGATCATCAGCTTTAACTATGTGATAAACTAGGCTGGGATAGCCAGGGTTTTAGGTGCTGAATAAACAACTATCTAGAAAAAAAGTGTTGCATGTTGGGAAAGTGGTATTTTGAGTGTTACCTTAGTTATTTTGGCTTGAACTTTGCCCGTTTGTCAGCACTTAAGTAATTTAACTTCTGTGCCTTGATCTCATCTGAAATGAAGATAATCCAAGTAAAAGTGCTTGGCTCACAGTAAATTATTGGTGAGTGTAAATGCCAGTATGAGATAAGCTCTAGTCCATAGGTTATACTAGTACAAAATAGAATAATTTGGCCAGCTAAGAGATTGGGTTATGTTGGGAAGTGTAGTACTTTATGTTGAGACGGTTGCTAGTGACCTGGTTGATTGTCACATTGACAGCAAATGGAATTAAGCCGTCTTATAACTAAATGGTTAATTAGGATATCCTAATTGGAGAGGAGGGGAGTGTGTATATGTGAGGGTGAGTGAGTGAGTGAGTGAGTGAGTCTTTGACGACTGAAGTATCTCTCTTCAGGGCTAGTTATGTTTATTCCTGTAGCCAAATACTATATATGTGTATGTATATGTATATGTATGTATATACATACATACATACATATATTTGGGGGAGGGGATGCCAACATCGGCAGTACTCAGGGTTTTCTCCTGTTTTTTTCCTCAGAGATATGGCAGAACTTGGGCACCCTATGGGGTACCAGAGGTTAAATTCATGGCCAGGATACTACCTGCTGTACTATCTCTCTGGCCTCAGAAAATATATTCTACTCACTGCTGAGTACCAGGCCCTCTGTTGCTTAACCAGGACATGGTGTTGAGCAGAGCAGTCATTAAAGATGCCCCATGGTGGTTGAGAAGCAGGAGCTTGTCCATATACTGCTAGGAACCCAGGTAATAGGACCCTAGAGCTGGGCTTTTTCAGGCAGAACAGATTGTTTAGCACAGGTTTTTATTTATTTATTTATTTATTTGCTTGTTTGGGTCACACCCAGCGATGCTCAGGGGTTACTCCCTGGCTCTGCACTCAGGAATGACTCCTGGCGGTGCTCGGGGACCATATGGAATGCTGGGGATCGAAACTGGGCGGCATGGGCCAGCCGCGTGCAAGGCAAACGCCCTACCTGCTGGACTATCGCTCCGGCCCTGGTTAGCACAGTTTGTGTGTGTGTGTGTGTGTGTGTGTGTGTGTGTGTGTGTGTGTGTGTGTGTGTGTGTGTGTGTGTGTGTGTGTGTGTGTGTTTTGGTCCTCACCTGACAGTGCTCAGGGGCAGTTCTAAGCTCTGTGCTCTGGAGTGACTCCTGTGGTTCTCTGGTGACTCTCAGCTGCGTAAAATGCAAGTGCCTCACCTACTGTACTGTCTCTTCAGCCCCTCAGTACAGTTTTGGTCGGTTCAGGCACAGGAGTATGGAAGCTAGAAAGGTTAAAAAAAAAACCTAGGAGGGACCAGAGCGATAGTCCAGCGGGTAGGGCGTTTGCCTTACACGCAGCCAACCTGGGTTCCAACCTGGGTTCAATCCCTGGCATCCCATATGGTCCCCTGAGCACTGCCAGGAGTAACTCCTGAGTGCAGAGCCAGGAGTAACCCCTGAGCATTGCAGGGTGTGACCCCAAAAAGCAAACCAAAACCTAGTAGTGAAGATTTAGAGATTTTGATTAGGACCAAGTCTCCTTTGGGACAGTGTGTGCGAGAGACGGTAGAGGCTGGGAGGAGACTTTGAAGCATATTGGGTATTTGGGCACCTTAGGGGATGTCCTTTAGAGCGGAACAGAAATCTTTGGAGCAGGGCTGAATCCTGAAGGATGAGGTGGGGAGCAAAAGGAAATAAGGGGCTGGAGATAAAGCCTTGCACATGGTCAAACCAGGTTCGATCCCTGACTTCCCATATGTTCTCCCAAGCCCATGAGAATTAATTCTTTTTTTTTTTTTTTTTTGGGCCACACCCAGCGATGCTCGGGGTTACTTCTGGTTCTGCACTCAGGAATTACTCCTGGCAGTGCACGGGGACCATATGGGATGCCAGGGATCGAGCCCGGGTCGGCTGCATGCAAGGCAAATGCCCTACCCGCTGGATTATCGCTCTTGGCCTCGAGAATTAATTCTTGAACACAGAGCTAGCAGTAACCCCTGAGCATCACTGGGTGTGGTTGAGAAATAAGGAAAGAGAATTGTGTTGAGAGATTTATTAAGAACAGGACTTGGACAGAATGGGAGAAAGATGATGTCCTTGAGCTGGATGAAAATTGGAAGAAACCAAACAGGTGTGGAAGTCGAGGGATGTGCTGGTCTAGTCCCATCTTTATTTTGTGTCTTGACAGTGTGGTGAAGGAAGAAATTTCAGATGACAATGCCCGCCTTCCCTGCTTCAATGGAAGGGTGGTATCCTGGGTAAGGTCGTATCCTGACTCTGAGAGCCAGCCCCTTGTTCTTTTTGTTTTGGTTTTCGGGTTGCCTTCCTCTTGATTCCCTGTCAGTAGTTGGCGGTCCTGATTCTTCTTTTCCCTATCTTTTGGAAAGATACCTGAAGCCTCTCAGCTTCTGCCTTCTTATGGAGCGTCTCATGCAGCTGTTTTTCTCGTGCTTTCGTCTGGCCACTCTCATACTCAGACCTTATTTTTTTGTCCTTTACTGCTGTCTCTATACCTCACTTTCCTACTGAGGCTTTTTAAATCACTTGCATCCATTTAGTTAGTGTCATCAGATAACCCCCAAATGGAAATGGCTCCGACAACCCATGAGTCTCGGACAGAACTGGCGCCTCCGCCCCCTCCATTGCCCCCTTGCCACCAGAGAGGACCAGTGGCATTGGGGACTCCAGGCCTCCATCTTTCCAGTGAGTCTTTGGGATTCTTAAGGAGGGAAATTGAGGGCATCACAGACTCATTGCATGGGCAGCCGAGGATTTGGAGCCCACTCACCGGATTGGCAACTGCCTCTTCCCGTCTAGCCCTAATGTGTCCAGCAGCCGTGAAAACCTGGAGCCTGAGACAGAAACAGAGTCAGTAGTGTCCCTGAGGCGGGAGCGGCCCCGGAGGAGAGACAGCACTGAGCTCGGTGGTGAGGGGACCCTGTTCTAAGGAGGGGTAGATTGGTAGCTGGAAAGGGTGTGGGCCAGACCCAGTCTTTGATGAACCTAAAGAATGAGAATCCCGGCCGGAGCGATAGCCCAGCGGGTAAGGCGTTGTTTGCCTTGCACGCGCCGGCTCAAGCCGGTCCAGGTTCGATCCCCGGCATCCCATATGGTCCCCCGAGCACCGCCAGGAGTAATTCCTGAGTGCAGAGCCAGGAGAAACCCCTGAGCATTGCCGGGTGTGACCCAAAAAAGAAAAAAAAAAGAAAAAAAAAAGAAAAGAATGAGAATCCTGAATCACTGGGAGCTACCTATTGTTACCCAGCTGCAGGCCACCGCCCAGTGGACCCTCAAGGCTGGAACGCCACCTGGCTGGCTATGAGAGTTCCTCCACCCTCATGACCAGTGAACTGGAGAGCACCAGCCTGGGGGACTCAGATGAAGATGACACCATGAGCAGGTCTGGTTTCCTCATCTCTCCCCAGGGTGTCGGCTCTCTTCCCTGGTTTCTTCTGCTGGTTTCTCTCTTCCTGTCCCATGATCACTTCTCTGCCCATCTTCCTTCCAGGTTCAGCAGCTCCACTGAGCAAAGCAGCGCCTCCCGCCTTCTCAAAGCGCCACCGACGAAGACGGAAACAGAGGCCGCCCGCCTGGAGAGGGTGAGGGTTCTCCTGGAATGATTGGGCCCAGGAGTTTGGGACATGGGCCTTGGTATAGGAGGTGCGCGGTACTAAAAGCCAGTCTCGGTGCTTGGCCTTGGTTAAGGCAAGCTCGCTCCTTCCCTTTTCCCAACACAGACCTCCTCCTTCAGCAGCGTCACCGACTCCACAATGTCTCTGAACATCATCACAGTCACGCTCAACATGGGTATGGAGGGTCCTGGGGAGGGGCACAGGAAAGGACTTGGATTCTAGGGCTCCTGAGGGCACGTGGCTGGCATTTCCCCGTGTCACATGGATTCCTCTTTAGAGAAATACAACTTCCTGGGCATCTCCATTGTGGGCCAAAGCAACGAGCGTGGTGACGGTGGCATCTACATCGGCTCCATCATGAAGGGTGGGGCTGTGGCAGCTGATGGCCGCGAGCCGGGGACATGCTTCTGCAGGTGTGCTGGGGCGGGCCACTGCTGCCCACCTGCCTCTTTCCCGCTGTGGCCCCCTGCTTCTCACACACTGTTTCACTTCCAGGTGAATGACATGAACTTTGAGAACATGAGCAACGATGATGCGGTTCGGGTGCTAAGGGACATTGTGCACAAGCCGGGGTGAGCGTCTGCTGCTCTTGCTTCTGACATCCTCTTGTATTTCCTTTTTCTCTTTCTTTCCTATCCTTAAAAAGTGTTGAACCCTAACAGTCATTTAAAAGTGCGTAGGGGGCCGGGGCAATAGCACAGTGGGTAGGACGTTGCCTTGCACGTGGCCGACCCAGGTTCAATCCCCGGCATCCCATATGGTCCCCTGAGCACGGCCAGGAGTAATTCCTGAGCGCAGAGCCAGGAGAAACCCCTGAGCATCACCGGTGTGTACCCGCACTTTCAGTATCGACACACCAAAAAAGCAAATAAATACATTAATTTTTAAAAAGTGCATAAAGCAAAAATGTGCAGGGCCAGAGAGCTGGAAAGGGGTAAGGGGTTTCCCTTGTATGCAGGATGGTTCATGCATGAATGAACCAGATGGCGCATTCCCCAGCACCACAGATGCTCCTGAGCGCCACAAGGGGTCGCTGTAAGCCCTGAGCAATGCCAGGTACAGTCCAGCCCCTGCCCCTGCCAACCCCTCACCCTATCAGAAAGACACCAAAACAGGACAAAAAATACACAACGCTGAATTTAGGGTGAATGAGACCCTCGCCATGGCCAAGCTCTAGGCCTCCCAGTGCCTCTCTCAGCCTCCTCGCCTCCCCTAGAGGTGATCATCAGGCCTCTGACGTTTGTTGGTATTATAACAAAGAAAATCTTCACTCAGTGATAACTTTAGCACTTGTAATGGTTGAATTTTTCCTCTTATTGGACTCTTTCTGAGTGGAAATCCAGTATTGTTAAGCAGTACGTTGTTTCTTAATTGTTTTTGTGTTTCTATTTGGACTTTACTCCTCCAAAGCAGCCTGAATGGAGGATCATAGTGGTGCTCCTGGGAACACTTGGCTGAACCAGGCAGTTCAGTGCTGGGATGCAGAGCTGTCCTCTCCATCAATGTCAGGGTCTCCCTGATCTCCCAGGCAGTGCTTAGCTGCACCCCCAGCAGTTTCAGGGGCTCGTGTGCTGGGCTTTGCACCTGGGTCCCCTGTGTACGACATGTCCCTGGCCATAGAGCTGTCTCCCTGACCCCAGTCGCACCTCTCCCCCAAATCTCCCTATTGCTTTTGTTTTTGGGTCATACCAATGGTGCTCAGGGGTTCTCCTGGCTCTGCACTCAGGAATTACTCCTGGCTGGGCTCAGGGAACCATATGGGATGCCGGGGATTGAAACCGGATCATCTTGGTGCCTTCCCACTGAACTATGCAGCTCTATCCCCACCCAACCCCCGCCCTTTTTGGGGGGGTGTTTTATTTCTGAGCTACATCTGACAGTGCTTAGGGCTACTTGGGAGCTTATGTAGTGCTGGGGATCAAACCAGGGTCAGCTGCATGCAGGCAAGTACCTTGACCCTGTACTATGTCTTTGGCCCTAATAGTGCATCATTCATTTTGGGTTGGATGGGACAGGCCTCACCTGGCAGTGGTCAGTGCTTACTCCCCTAACTCCGCACTTAGAGATCACTCCCAGCAAGACAGGGCCAGGACAATAGCACAGAGTGGAGGACGTTTGCCTTGCACGCGGCTGACCCAGGTTCGCTTCCCAGCATCCCATATGGTCCCCTGTGCACCGCCAGCGGTGATTCCTGAGCATCTCCAAGAACTCAGGATGTTGAGGATTGGACCTGTGTTTGTCATCCCAAGCTCCCTACCCACTGCATTACCTCTGAATCTCACAATAGTACATATTTCAAGTGTTACCATGTTGGGAATGGGAATGTAGCTAAATGCTACATTTATTTTGAATGGATGAGGTCCCCAGCACCAAAAAGTTGGGACCAGAGTGATAGTACAGTGGGTAGGATACTTACCTTACATGTGGCTGACCTGTTTGGATCCCTGGCATCCCATGTGGTCCCCTAGCCTGCTCAGAGACCCCTAAGTACAGAGCTGCATGTAAATTCTGAGCACCACCAGATGTGACTCAATACCAAAAACTTAATATATTAACATATTGTTTCAGGAGCCAGAGCGATAGCACAGCTGATAGGGCATTTGCCTTGCGCACGGCCAACCCGGGTTCGATCCCCGGCATCCCATATGGTCCCTAAGCACTGCCAGGAGTAATTCCTGAGTGCAGAACCAGGAGTAACCCCTGTACATCACCGGGTGTGACCCCAAAAAAAAGCAAACCAAAACAAACAAACAAAGTTTCATTGTCAATCATGTGTTGGAGCCTCTCACCTTTACCATTTTTGGCCCTGCCATATCTGTACTTCTATCTTCTCTCCTTCTGGGGAGGAATTTGTTGTTTTCTGTTTGTTTGTTTGTTTTTTGCTTTTTGGGTCACACCCGGCAATGCTCGGGTTTCTCCTGGCTCTGCACTCAGGAATTACTCCTGGCGGTGCTTCTAATTTGGCCTCCACGTAGTGATGGCTGTACTTGGGGGCTTTCCCTGGTGCTCCAGGGACTGTGCCGTGCCCAGAGTTTGCTTCATCAAGGCCAGCTCCTTTACCCCGGTGCCATCTCTCGGCCCTGTGCTTTTCTCTTTCCTTCTCAAC
Source organism: Cryptotis parvus (assembly GCA_021461705.1). Classification (NCBI taxonomy): domain Eukaryota; kingdom Metazoa; phylum Chordata; class Mammalia; order Eulipotyphla; family Soricidae; genus Cryptotis; species Cryptotis parvus. Next base: position 23,161 of record JAJIBD010009338.1, on the reverse strand, counting down.
CCATTCTCATTCCAGGCTTCCACCTCCTGAGGTCTTCCCCCACCCCTGCTTGACTGGCCTTCTCCTCTTCCCTACAGCCCCATTGTGCTGACGGTGGCCAAGTGTTGGGATCCCTCTCCCCAAGCCTATTTCACTCTCCCTCGAAGTGAGTGATGCTCTGGTGGGTTTGCAGCTGAGAGCTGGGGCTGGAGTGGGACTCCAGACCATGGGAAATGGGTGGAGGAGGGCCAGGGTGGAGGTGGGAGAAGTCTTGGTACCAGTAAGGAACGGGAAGGTGGTGGGTCATTGGTGACTTTCTCTGTCCTAGATGAGCCCATCCAGCCAATTGACCCTGCTGCCTGGGTCTCTCACTCTGCTGCGCTGACCGGTACCTTCCCAGCGTATCCAGGTTCCTCATCCATGAGCACCATTACGTCTGGGTCCTCTCTGCCTGAAGGTGAAGCCACGGCCCTTCCTACCTACTCAGGGTCTCCCACCAGGTGTGACGGTTTGCTGCTGCAGGCTGTATTTCTGATTTCCTCTTGTCTCCTCTGACAGGCTGTGAGGGCCGAGGTCTCTCTATCCATACCGATATGGCGTCTGTGACCAAGGCCATGGCAGCTCCGAGTCTGGACTCGAAGTTCGGGACCGCATGTGGCTCAAGATCACCATCCCTAATGCCTTTTTGGGTACTGGGTCCCGGAAAGGGGAGAGGGAGTGGCCAGTGCTGGAAATAGCTGGGCAGGGTAGAGTTAGAAGCCCACAGGGAGTATTTCAGGCCTTTTTCCGGTTTGGGTGCTGCAGGCTCCGACGTGGTTGACTGGCTGTACCATCACGTGGAGGGCTTTCCTGAGCGGCGGGAAGCGCGCAAGTACGCCAGTGGGTTGCTCAAGGCAGGCCTTATCCGGCACACTGTCAACAAGATCACCTTCTCTGAGCAGTGCTACTATGTCTTTGGAGACCTCAGCGGGCGGCTGTGAGAGTTGTGAGTTCCCCTGCTTTGCCTAACTGTTCGGTTCTACTTCTCTGACCCTAGAAAGCGGCCAGGGCCACTGGGAACAGTCAAGTGATCTTTCTGAGTGAGGGCGAGTATGTCCCTGCAGATTCGAGTGGCTTTGCCTGGGGTGGGGGTGATGCTCTTCCTGAGCCTCCAGAGCCCAAATACGGGCTCTGGCCAGTCCTGACTCTTCCTGCCCTGCTGCAGTTGGGGCATTTCCTGTCAGAGGCCCTTGTTTTCGTTTTGTTTTGTTTTTTGCTTTTTGGGTTACACCTGGCAATGCTCAGGGGTTACTCCTGGCTCTGCACTCAGGAATTACTCCTGGTGGTGCTCGGGAGACCATATTGGATGCCAGGGATTGAACCCGGTTGGCTGCATGCAATACAAATATCCTTCCCACAGTGCTATTGCTCCTCTCTCAGAGGCCCTTGTAACAAAAGCCTTGTTAGAGGCCTTTGTTCTAACGTCCATCATGAAACTCTCTGGAGGAGCAGTTCCCAGTGTCTCTTTATTTGGCATGTGGGGTCTTTACCTTTCAAAGCAGTAACTCTTCCTTTTGCTTTCTAGACCTAGTCAACCTCTCTCTGAATGACAATGGCGGCTCCAGTGGGGCTTCCGACCAGGATACCTTGGCTCCTCTGCCTGGTGCCACCCCCTGGCCCTTGTTGCCTACTTTCTCCTACCAGTATCCTACCCCACACCGGAGATAGTCCCCAGCCTCCACCCTACCATGAGCTTTCTTCCTACACCTACGGTGGCGGCAGTGCCAGCAGCCAGCACAGTGAGGGTGAGTTCCTGAGGGAAGGGAGGGAGGAGCGGCAAGGAGGGGCTGGCGTAGCTGAGGAGCTGTCCGACTCAGGCGCCTATCCCCTCTCCCTGCAGGGAGCCGGAGCAGTGGGTCGACACGGAGCGATGGGGGGGCAGGGCGCGCAGGGAGGCCTGAGGAGCGGCCCCGAGTCCAAGTCTGGCAGCGGCAGCGAGTCTGAGCCCTCCAGCCGAGGTGGCAGCGTGCGACGGGTGGGGAGCCTGGTCCCGGCTGCGGTGATGGGGGCCCACCACCATCCAGGGGGCTCATCGGGGCCCTCCCAATCTCCGAGCCCACCCGGACTCCATCCCTATGGACCACCCCTGGCATGGCTCTCCCTTATAACCCCATGATGGTAGTCATGATGCCCCCACCCCCGCCTCCTGTCCCTCCTGCAGTGCAGCCACCAGGGGCCCCTCCCGTCAGAGATCTGGGCTCTGTGCCACCCGAGCTGACTGCCAGCCGCCAGAGCTTTCACATGGCCATGGCAACCCCAGTGAGTTCTTTGTGGATGTCATGTAGGTCCCACCTAGGGCCATGTTGGATTTGCGCCGTGGCCTGCCCGGTGGTGCTTGGTGCTTGTGTGACTGTGCTTTGTCAGTCACATGTGTTCATTACTCCTCTAGTGCCTGGCCTCAGTTTGTCCTGTTGGCTACTGCCTGCTGTGACACTGTTGCCACTGTGACTTCTTAGCGGTGCCTGGTTCCTCCTCCTTCCTCCTGAGGGACCTTTGGTTATTTTTTAATCCTTATTTTTTTTTATAAGCCTGGGGGTGTAAAATAGATATTTTTACATTGTTTGGACTATTTTTAGTACACATTCCTTTATATGAAGAATCCCCATCTACTGGGCCCCTTCTTTCAATCCCAGAATATGATGACCTAGTCTGTTCCCCAGATAATTCTGCCCTGAACAGGGCTGCGAGGTCGGGAGGGTGAGTGATGGTCAGTGGTACCCTGGGAACGAGAAGGGAGTCAGTCATCCATAGACAGTAGTCAAAGGAAGACGGGGTGTGTTTGGAATTTGGGGTTCACGTAGCTGCTTCTGTTTATTTATTTTAGTCATTTGTATGAAACACCAATAAAAGCAATAGGGGCAAACTCTTTCCCCATGCCTCTGGCTCCTTTCTTTGGGAGGGAGGCAGGCAGTGAGGGCCAGGACAGAGATGGGACAGCAGAGAGACATGTTAGCAACTTTATTATAAGGCAGCAGAGCACTCCTGCGGGGCAGAGCGGTGCCCCGGAAAAGGCCTTGGCTTTTGGCTTGAGAGAAGGCACACTCTTAAGACAGGTTGGGGACACTCAGAAGCCAAGGGGGTTGCTGGTGACCACGCCACCCTGCTGCACCAAGGCATTGGAGATGCCTTTAAAGTTCCGGAAGAGCTCCTGCTGCTGGGGGTCCGACTGCAGTGCAGACATGTTTTTCCCGGACCGGGCGGCCGCCTGCGGAGACAGAAGTGGCTCGGCCCCTGCTCCTTCACCCCCCACCCGCATTTGGGAACCCCACCCTCACCTCAATGCACCAGCTGTCACACAGCATCTTTTCGTGCTGGGCCGTGGAGTGGCCTTCACTCAGAGATCTTGAGGCCCTGGCAGGAAGCAGGGGGAGAAACCAATCTAGCCTTTGACCTTGGCCCCAGACCCCACCTGTGCCCAGGCTACCCACACCGCCTCCTTACCTGGAGAGAACCACCACCATGGCATAGAGGTCGATGGCACTGTCTGCCAGACGCTGCAGCAGGAACTGCTCATCTGTCAAGTAAGGAAATAGGTGTGGGGCTGGGGGGGCGCCGGTGAGGGGAGAGGACGGCAGGAACGAAGCAGAGAGCTCACTCACTGACAATGCCTTTCTTGTGTTTTATCAGCTTGGCCTCTACCACGGTCGCAAACTGCTCCAAAGCCTGAACTGCCTGAAGAGATAGAAGGCTCTTAGGGCTTGTGGGGGCCCAGGCCATGAGCCCTGGGGTGCGCGCTGGCCCTTGTCCCTTTGACTCCTTACCAGCTCACCACTTCTACTCAAGTCCTTGTGGACAACTCCACTGAGACTCAGGCCACTGCCCAGCCCTGCCCGTCTAGAGGAAGAGTGAGAGCGACTGGTAAGTTGCTGATGCCGTTCTGCCCTCCTCTGCCCTTCCCTGGGCCCTCCACTTACCGCCTCAGCTGCTTGCCTGCCTCTCCCAGCAGGAGGCCGGCATTCCCAAAAAGGATTCTTGAGGGCACTGCCAATCCCGGAGAGTTCTTTCCCTTTGTCCTATGGGGGAGGAGTCCCACCGTCAGGACTTTTAAGTCGGGCCTCATTGCCCGCCCGTCAGTGCCCCTCCTCTTACCATACAGCCCTGCAGGGCCACGAACAGCCGAAGGATGTCGTTTGTGCCCTCAAAGATCCGGAAGATGCGGATATCCCGGAGCACGCTCTACCCCGGGTTCCTATCACGGGGAACACAGGTCAGAGAGGCCCACGCCAAGCCCAGCCTAACCCCTTTCTGGCCCAGCCGCACCCGCACCTTCATGAAGCCCATGCCCCCCATGATCTGGATGCACTCATCTGTCACCTTCCAGGCTGCCTCCTAGGGACAAAGAACCACATACAATGTATTTTGGAGCCAGGTTCCCAAAAGCGGGTTTTCCCTCCCGGGTGTCCGGGACCTCACCGAGCCAAAGATTTTGCTGATGGCTGCTTCAATCTGGAAGTCCGTGGATCCTTGGTCCATGTTGGCACTCACCATGTAAGCCATAGACTGAGAGGTGTGGTTGGGACCGGGAAGGGATACAGAAGGGCAGCGGGACCGGAAGGGAGACAGAAGGGCAGCGGGACCGGAAGGGAGACAGAAGGGCAGCGGGACCGGGAGGAATACAGAAGGGCAGCGGGACCGGAAGGGATACAGAAGGGCAGCGGGACCGGGAGGAATACAGAAGGGCAGCGGGATCGGGAAGGGAGACAGAAGGGCAGCGGGACCGGGAGGAATACAGAAGGGCAGCGGGATCGGGAAGGGAGACAGAAGGGCAGCGGGACCGGAAGGGATACAGAAGGGCAGCGGGACCGGGAAGGGAGACAGAAGGGCAGCGGGACCGGGAAGGGATACAGAAGGGCAGCGGGACCGGGAAGGGAGACAGAAGGGCAGCGGGATCGGGAAGGGATACAGAAGGGCAGCGGGACCGGAAGGGATACAGAAGGGCAGCGGGACCGGGAAGGGAGACAGAAGGGCAGCGGGACCGGGAAGGGATACAGAAGGGCAGCGGGACCGGGAAGGGAGACAGAAGGGCAGCGGGACCGGGAAGGGATACAGAAGGGCAGCGGGACCGGGAAGGGAGACAGAAGGGCAGCGGGATCGGGAAGGGATACAGAAGGGCAGCGGGACCGGGAAGGGAGACAGAAGGGCAGCGGGACGGGAAGGGAGACAGAAGGGCAGCGGGACGGGAAGGGGAGACAGAAGGGCAGCGGGACCGGAAGGGAGACAGAAGGGCAGCGGGACCGGGAGGAATACAGAAGGGCAGCGGGATCGGGAAGGGAGACAGAAGGGCAGCGGGACCGGAAGGGATACAGAAGGGCAGCGGGATCGGAAGGGAGACAGAAGGGCAGCGGGACCGGGAAGGGAGACAGAAGGGCAGCGGGACCGGAAGGGAGACAGAAGGGCAGCATCATACTCTGGCTCGTCTCGGGGCCCAAATCCTCCGAGCTGGCTGACCTAGCTCTCCGAACACGTACACCTAACTGCACAGGTGAGGCTACCAAAACATCTGGTCCTAAGTTAGTTCACTGGGGATTCAAAGGTGGGAGGAAAATGAACATTGGTGTCCCTGGAGCCACTCAGCAGAACAGTGGTTCTGCCCCTTCTGCCGAAGCTGAGCTGACTGTGCCTCCCCGCATCCCCTAGGGCATTGGTGTAAAGCTGGAGACCCACTGCCCCAGGTGCTGCTGGGGGTCATAGTCCCAACAACTGAGAAGGCCACAAACTCCAGAAAAGGGACCGGGTGTGGGGAGGGCTCACCTCAGTCACATACTGCAGCATAGCCATCCGGCCAGCTTCTCCTGAATCATTCCAAAGTTGTGAATTTTCTCCCCCAAACTGGGTACGATTTGCAGCATGATCCACCTTAAAGAGGGCACAGTGTCATGCTGTAGGGTTTTTGGTTTGGGGTTTTTGGATCACACCTGGCAATGCTCAAGGGTTACTCCTGGCAGGGCTCAGGGGGCCACATGGGAGCTGGGGATTGAACCCGGGACCGTCGTGTGCAAGGCAAAAACATTCTACCCACTGTACTATTGCTCCGTCCCCATGCTGTGGCTTATTAACCTCCCAAGGAAAGTCGCTGGGCTGGGAAGGAGAGGGATTGTCTAGACAGGTCAGTCGGGCTGATGGAGTTCTGAGTTGCAATGCTCTCTATTGTGCTTGCTTCGCCTGCTGCCCTGCCTTCTGCTGCTGAGCCTGTGTCAGCTTTAGAGTGGCTGGCAGGGGAAGGGTTTCTGGTCAGAGGAATATTGGCAAGAGCAAGGGGAAACAACATGTCCCAGTCTAGCCCTGCACTCGGGCAGCGTACTCACCGCCTTAGCGATGATGCCCTTCATGGTGCCTGCGAGGGCTGCCGCCATGCCAAACCTTCCATTGTTGAGAATGTGCATGGCAACCTTGAAGCCGCTGCCCACCTCACCCAGCACGTTTTCTGCCGGCACCCGTACTCCATCAAGTACACCTCTGCTGTGTTGGAAGCCTTGATTCCCATCTTCTTCTCAGGGGCCCCGCTGGTAGGACAGTGAAATAAGAGGCTTGTTGCAGCTCCCACTGTGGAGAAACTTCCCCTTACCACCAGGAGGAACTGCAGCTCCCAGCTTTTGAGGGTACAGGTCGTGATTCTGCTGTATAGATGCCTACGTTGCTGCCTTCTGTGATGCTGGAACCAAAGCGCTGCCCGTCCCATCTATACCAATCCCTAGGGAATTTGCTGTCCACTTCCTCCCGTCCCATCTATACCAGTCCCCTAGGGAATTTGCTGTCCACTTCCTCTGGCTTCTGCACGCATTGCCAGCCACCTTGGAACAGCCTGCCCAGAGCTCAGCACTGCCCTCTTGCTCCCCACACCCACTCACTGGGTAACACCTCCAAAGCTTCTCTCCACGACAAAAGCTGTTATCTTATCCTTCACAGCCCCACTGGCATCAGTAACTGGTGTCTTGGCAAAGACTGTGAAGATTTCTGCCAGGCCGCCATTACTGTAGAAAATGAGAAGTTCATTAGGTATGGAGGGCTGAGGTGAGGCGCAAGGCTGTGAGCAAGGGAGGGGAGAACCAGGAGGGAGGCAGAGAACCTGATCCAAATCTTGCTTCCATTGAGGGTATAATACTTTCCACAGGGGCTGGGCACAGCAGAGGTTCGGATTGAAGCTGCGTCTGACCCACTGGCAGGCTCAGTTAGACAAAAAGCAGCCAGGACCTCCCCTGTTGGGGGAGAAAGTTTCTTAGGGCGGATACTGGCAGCAGCACTCCTCAGTAACGCTACCCCCAGCCCGCTGGCAAATCCAGTACTTCCGTCCAGCATTCTGTGGTGCTTGCCCAGAACCCCCGTCAACCAGCATGTCCAATCTGTCCAGTTCAGGACACACCCACCCGAGATCTAGTTTATAGCCTCACCAGATGCCAATTTGGGAAGGTATTTTTCTTTCTGGGCCTTTGTGCCAAAGAGCAGGATGCCTTTGAAACCGATGCTTTGATGGGCCCCCAGGATGATGCCCACGCCAAGGTCATGCATGCCCACTATCTCCACGAGGCGAGCGTACTGTAGGGGAAATAGTCATGTGATACTACTGTAACTGGCTGTCTGGGGGGGAGGGGTTGACCTTTGTGAGAAAATGGGCAAAAGGGCAGAGAAATATGCCCACAACATGAGTGGAAAGACATAGTGGGACCGCAAAATGGTACAGCAGGGGCCACTGGCATAGGATACCTGTCTGCCCCACGCTTTGGTGGCAGGAGGTCTCATTCCCTGGCAGGAGCCTCTCCCAGCCCCCTTCAGATTAGAGTCTGGGAACCGGATCAGGTCCACGGCCCTAGAGGACTGGACATACTTGGATATCCCTGAATTTTAGGAGAGCTAACATCCCACAGGGCCCCAGGAGGGAGGAGTCTGAATCTGCCATGACAGTGAACTGGGACACCAGGAAGCTACCTGGGTAAGTGCGGAGTCCTCACCTGGGTGTTGCAGAGGCCTACACCGCCCAGTTCACTGGGCACCTGCAGCCCAAAGGCCCCCAGGTCCTTGAGGCCCTGCATAGTGTTCTCCTCCACCTGCTCCATCATGTCATTCTTGGCAGGATCATTCACCTCCTGGAGAAATCACAGCATTCCACATCATGGCCATTTTTTTTTTTTTGTCTTACTATGGGGGAATGGGCGGGCAGTGGGGCTGGCACACCAGAAATGCTCAGGGTGTACTCCTGGATGCTGGGACGCCGGTGCCAGGGTCCAAACCTGGGCTGGCTATAAGGTACGCGTCCTACTCTACTGTTTCTCTGGCTCAGCACGCTCCTAAGTTCCTAACATCTCTCCTACCCTATCAAGGCCCATATCCTCTGCACCTAACCCGTCAGATTGCTCACCTCGAAGAAACGGGTCACAGGCCCCACCAACTCTTTTGAGAAACTGTGTCTGGTCCTCGTTGAGCACTGTGTGAGGAGGAGGAGGGGGGGCAGAGACAAGGATGGGTCTGTGAGGTCCAGCAAGGTGAGGTGGTCAGGGAACCCCGCCCGTATGTCCTGGAGCCTGCCCGGTCCCTTACCAGACGGGTATGGAAACACCTGATCCGTGGTGAGTTGGCCTTTAAACATGCCCACAGCAAAGGACTTAGATTCCTGTACAGGAACAAAGGCGTGTCAGGGGAGGACCTGGCTGGGGTGCAGCTGCTCGGGGGCTTGACTCACACCGTCGTACCAGCCTCTGGGCACATACCGCCTTGGCAGGCTTCTCCCTGGCCTTAGTGTCAGAGGAGACTCCGGTCTCGGACTTGTCCAGAACCGCCTACGGAGAGATGGTTATCGAGTGCGTACTTCCGAAAAGCCACGGCGAGCGGGTGGCGAATCCGGCCACCTTTCCCCTACTTTCCGCTCGGGCCACCTTGGCCTGCCCTTTCCCTACTTTGGGTGCCAAGCTGGGAAGCAGGACCAGCTCGAGGATGGGGACCCCTGCCGGTAGGCTGGGGTGGGCGCGCGGCGGACACTCGCAGGCTGCGGTCACTTACCTGAGCGGCCCCACTGGCATAGGGTCGCTGGGTAGGGCCGGTCCCCGGCTGCCCCAAGAATGCACTGGGCCGCAAGCTGTGGGGAACGGGGCTTCAGTCGGGGTCGGTCACCCGAACCCTCTGCAGTCAACCCTCCCCACACACCCCTCCCACTCCCCAACCTTAACAGCCGCCGCCCCACTCCAGGGGCGATCCTTGCTGCCCGCATCTCGGAGCTGATCCTGCCGGGGTTGCCTCGAGCGCTGACCTAGCACACTGACTCGGGCTGTCTAGGTCTGGGTCGTCCCACCCCACTCGAGCCCCACAATGCACCGGGGGGCGGCGGGAGGGGCTTCCGGCCGCTCGAGCATGCTGGGAGCTGTAGTTCCGGGGCCCTGCCCCGCTCTTGCCCCTGGTGGACCTGGGGTGACAAATAGTCCCTGGTCTCACCCAAGCTGATTGTTACCGCCTGTCTGAACTAAAGTGTAGCCCTCGGAAGGAGTAGTGACGTAGGATAGAGTAGAAGAGATGACAATGGCTTGGGTGACTGGTCAGAGGGACAGAAGAGGATAGATCGATAGACTTTTGGGAGGTCAGACTGAGACCCAGAGGAGGGTTTTGGCGAGCCCATACCCAGTGGTGTGCTCAGAGCTTACTCCTGGCTCTGCGCTTAGGGATCAGGGGTCACTCTTGAGGACTTCGGGTGTTTGGGGTGACCCCTGGTCCACCACATTCAGGACAAGTGCTCGACCTGCTGTAGATTTCCCAGGCAGAGTGAAAGGTCAGTGCCAGAGAAAGGATGGAAAGACAAGAGACTGAGGGCTGTCGTGATATGGCCTCCCCTCACACCAAAGGGAGAAATGGTGGGGTGGATGGGGCCGGAGCGATAGCCCAGCGGGTAGGACGTTTGCCTTGCACGCGGCCGGCCTGTACCAGCCCGGGTTTGATCCCGGCATCCCATATGGTCCCCCGAGCACCGCCAGGAGTAATTCCTGAGTGCAGAGCCAGGAGCAACCCCTGAGCATTGCCGGGTGTGGCCCAAAAAAAGCAAAAAAAAAGAAGAAGAAAAGAAGGAAAAAGAAAAGAAAGAAAGAAATGGTGAGATGGAAAATCAAGCTGGGTGTGTGTCATAACCAAATACTCCTGAGACTAAGGAGGTGTGCAAATAATCAAAACCAATTCTGGAGCTTTGTGCTCTCTGGCCTCTATTTCTTCCTGAGACTGTGTACTCAAGATTTGACCTGTGGGTGAAAGGGTTCTTCGGAGGTATATTACTTATACCTTCCTGTTTGGCTTTCACATGGGAACTGGTTCAGGCAAAAGGACTGGATAACCTTTATTTTGAGCTGTAATAATAGGAGGGGGATTTGGGGGGCCCTCTTCCCAGTCCCTTAAGTAAGCAAGTGTGAATTTATTCCTTCCTTCCTTCCTTCCTTCCTTCCTTCCTTCCTTCCTTCCTTCCTTCCTTCCTTCCTTCCTTCCTCTCCTCCCTCCCTCCCTCCCTCCTCCCTCCCTCCCTCCCTCCCTCCTCCCTCCCTCCCTCCCTCCCCTCCCTCCCTCCTCTCCCTCCCTCCCTCCCTCCTTCCTTCCTTCCTTCCTTCCTTCCTTCCTTCCTAGCATGCTCGAGCTGTAGTTCCGGGGCCCTGCCCCGCTCTCCCCCTGGTGGACCTGGAGTGACAAATAGTCCCTGGTCTCACCCAAGCTGATTGTTACCGCCTGTCTGAACTAAAAGTGTAGCCCTCGGAAGGAGTAGTGACGTAGGATAGAATAGAAGAGATGACAATGGCTTGGGTGACTGGTCAGAGGGACAGAAGAGGATAGATCGATAGACTTTTGGGAGGTCAGACTGAGACCTAGAGGAGGGTCTCAGTCTTCCTTTCCTTTCCTTTCCTTTCCTTTCCCTTCCCTCTTGGATCATGCCCTTGAAATGCTCAGGGGTTACTCTTGACTCTGCACTCAGGAATTACTCCTGGTGATACTTGGGGACCATATGGAATGCTGGGAATCAAACCCTGGTTGGCCACATGCAAGGTAAACACCCTCCCCACTGGACTATAACTAGGCCCTTCTTCCCAGGCTTTAGAGGAACTGTAGCAATGGTTAAGTCCCTCCCCTCTCCCACACCTCTCTAGTCCTAGATCAGAAATCCTAGAAGGACTGGAGTCATACTACAGCAACTAGGACTTGCCTTGCAAGCAGCCGCACAAGTTTGATCCCTGCCACTCCATTTGGCCCCCCACCGCCCACTTCCACCTCCAGCCTTCCAGGAGGATCCTTCAGTTCATTTATTTATTTTTATTATATATTTTTTCTTTTGTATCACACCCAGCAATGCTCAGGGCTTACTCCTGGCTCCACATTCAGGAATTACTCCTGGCAGTGGTCAGGATGGAACCACATGCAAGGCAAATGCCTTTCCCACTGGACTATCGCTCCAGCCTCTATCCTTCAGCTCAGCACCAGGAATAAGCCCTGAGCACCACTGGGTACTTCCCTGTAACCAGTCCTTCCCACCCCAAAAAAAATATTACTTATAGCTTCCTATTTGGCCTGTCACATGGGAACTGGTTCAGGCAAAAGGACTGGAATAACCTTTTTTTTTTTCTTTTTTTTGGGCTACACCCGGCAATGCTCAGGTGTTTCTCCTGGCTCTGCACTCAGGAATTACTCCTGGAGGTGCTCGGGGGACCATATGGGATGCTGGTGATCGAACCCGGGCCGGCATGGGCCGGCCGCGTGCAAGACAAACACCTTACCTGCTGGACTATCGTTCCGGCCCCTTTATTTTGACCTATAATATAGAGGGGGTTCTGGGGGATGACCCTCTTCCCAGTCCCTTAAGTAAGTGAATATTAATTTATTTATTTTTTGTTTTTGGGCCACACTCAGCATTGCTTGTTACTGACTCTGTACTTAGGGGTCACTCCTGGCGGTACTCAGTGTTGTACCAGTGATGGAGCTGAGATTGGCTGTATATAAAGCAAGTGCCTTAATCCCTGTACAATCTTTCTGTCCCCAGGGAAGTAAATTGAAGTCATGCCTGGCTTTAGTTGGAGGGGCTGAAACGTGTGGAGTAGAGGGAGTGGTACCTGGGCCTGGGGCAGAACAGGACAGTGGTTGGCCCAGGGATTGTCTACTTTACCTAATGACTAGAATTGGGTTGGGAGCCGGCAGCTCAACTCCAATCCTAGCAGATTAAGGAGATTAAAACGAGAGAAGAGGGAGATGTCTGAGAGACCAAGAGGTGAAAAGCAGGTGTTCTTGTGGGGAGGGCCTGGGGGCAGAATGGGGTCCTAACACTTGGGGACTCCTTTCTGAACTCTGGTGCCTGAGGCGTAGCGCTGAGGTTGGGGAGGTGAACGGGCTCGCCTGTCTCTTCCTGGTCCCGAGCCTCCCGTCCTTGGTCTCACCAGCTCCCAGGTCAGCTCTCTGGCTTATGGCCCCCCACTTTTGCGATGGGCACCCCTCTCCTCAGAGTGCTTCACAGTGACCTCTTTCAGGCCTTGCTGGGTGAGTAAACCCTATTTTTTGAGGGGCATTATTGAAATGAACTGACCCAGGGTTGCTAGGACCATTATTGAACTTATTAAACTGGTTGAGAGTCTGAAGACCATTTGGCCCAAGCAGGAGCCCTGTCAGGGGTCACAAGACAATTTCTGGGGCTGGAGCCATAGTCCAGCGGGTAGGGCGTTTGCCTTGCATGCGGCCGGCCTGTGCCAGCCCGGGTTCAATCCCCGGCATCCCATATGGTCCCCTGAGCACCGCCAGGGAGTAATTCCTGAGTGCAGAGCCAGGAGAAACCCCTGAGCATCACCGGGTGTGACCCAAAAAAAGCAAAAAAAAAAAAAAAAGACAATTTCTTCCAGAAGCATCCATCAGTCTTGCCTGTCAGCTCCTTCCTTACCGACAGCCTGAGCTGATGGCAGCTTGGCCAGGGAGGCAGGCTGGGGAAACAGCCCTGTAACTCAGTTCTGTACCTGCGACAGATATCCTGGAATACTATGAGGCTTCCATCTCAGAGAGTCAGGTAAGGGTGAAGTGGGGGTCCAGCTCCTGTGGGAGCGGCCGTGCTAGAGGGGCGAGTGAGCATTACCGATATTAAGCAGACTTGGCACAGAGGATGTTTCCCACCCTGGAGCCCCCTCCTTCTTCCCTCCTCTTTCGGGGGCGGGGAACCTGCATCGATTTCGACACTAAAGGTTTGGGCATACTTTATCGGCTTCCTCTGGAGACCCCGGAAGAACTAGGCCCCCCTGGGATTCCCTTCTACCACCCCCTCCCGCGTCCCTCCCATGGTTGCTCTCTGGTGTTTAAACATGCCTGGTGCTGGCAGACCAAAGGTGGTTACCTCTAAGGAACTGAAGCCACCATAGTCGCTGATCTCACAGCCGGCGGCCAACCAGCTTTGCGTGTTGTCTCAGGCCCTCACCGCTCTGGCTTCCATCTCCTTTCCCATTATCCGGGTTCCTGCCGGCACCGAAGCAGTTAACCCTGCCAAGGCACCCCCCAATCTCGCTCCTCGCTCCCTTCCTCCCTCCCCTGCTTCCTCTCTCCTCCTCTCTCCCCTTCCCTCCTCAGCTCCACGGCTCCCTCGGCCGCTGCCGCGACCGACCCCCCTCCCCTGCCTCTGCCGGAGACCCTGGCCGTTAGGCAAGATCCCCCGCATCCCGGGGCTCCCTGAAATCCAGTTCCCCTCCCCACCTCAGCTCATGCCCCAGCCCCCTAACTCCGGGGCTGCCAGCCCCGGTGCCCCCCCGCCCTCCTGAAAATTGGGGGTGTGCTCCCCAAAACCCCATCCCCTCCATTGGGGACCCCATTTTTGGGCCCCCCTTTTCCTCCCCTCCCACGTTCCCCTCCCTTTCCTTTCTCCAACCCCTCTTTTCCCCTCTCACCCCTCCCCCCATCCTGGCCCCCCTGCAAAAGTGGGGTGCGGAGGGGGGAGGGGTGAGAACCCACCGAGGGGAGGAAGGAAATTCCGATGAAGTCAGAGCCCATCACCCGCCACCGCGGCCAGGCCCCCAACATGGACTGTCTCTGTATAGTGACAACCAAGGTAAGCGTGACGGTGGGGACAATCCTGGGGAGGTATGAGTTTGTGGGGGAGTGGTTAGGGAGCCTGCTTTGGTGCTGGAGACCCTGGAATGAGTATATCGAATGTATTGGGGGATCATAATGTAGTTTGGGGGTCACATCAGAAAATAATGGGTTTGGCCACAGGTGCCTCCTGGAGTGATCCCTTTGTACCTGTAGAGAAATAGGAAATTTGGGGCATTCTGTGATTTGGGGGTCTCGTGCGTTTGGTTCAAACTCACAAATGGTCAAATAGAATCACTGATGTTTGAGGGACTTATTTAAGGAGGCGCCTCATGGGGGTCCTCTCCTATGTGCAGGTCTGGGGGATTCTTCCTTCTGGGGTACAAGTGCTGTGTCCAGCATGGAGTCAGAATGCTTTTGGTTGAGTCTGATTGGTCTGGGGGTGTCATTTGGCAAGGGAGGGGGTCGCCTTCAGGCTAACAGAGCAAGCCCCTGGTAGAAGATCAATTCGGGAATGCTTTCTCAGCCTGAAGGAACTGGTCATTTGGGATTCAATCACCTGAAATAGGGAGAGTTGGGAGTTGTCAGAGGGCTGGAGTTTGACATAGGATCACCCGAGAGAATGGACCGGGTGAGATTAGGATTTGGGGTTCTTCCATCAGAGGTAGAAGGTTACAGCAACTGAGGTGGCCAGCTCCTGAGGAGGAAAGATTTTAGGAGCCAGGCGACTTTAGAAGAGGGCCCAGGTGAGCAGTGCAGAGCCTGGCGAGGCCCAGGAAGCTGCCCAGTAGCCCCTCTCCTCTCCGCACTCTCTGCTCCTGCTGGGAAGGGGGAGAGGGTGAGAGCAGGCCCAGTAGCCCCTCTCCGCACTCCCTACTCCTGTGGGGAAGGGGAGAGAGGGTGAGAGCAGGCCCAATGGCCCCTCCTCCGCACTCTCTACTCCTGTGGGGAAGGGGAGAGGGGTGAGAGCAGGCCCAATGGCCCCTCTCCGCACTCTCTACTCCTGTGGGGAAGGGGAGAGGGGTGAGAGCAGGCCCAATGGCCCCTCTCCGCACTCCCTACTCCTGTGGGGAAGGGGAGAGGGGTGAGAGCAGGCCCAGTAGCCCCTCTCCGCACTCTCTGCTCCTGTGGGGGAAGGGGGGAGAGGGGTGAGAGCGGACCCAATGGCCCCTCTCCGCACTCCCTATTCCTGTGGGGGAAGGGGAGAGGGTGAGAGCAGGCCCAGTAGCCCCTCTCCGCTCTCCCTACTCCTGCTGGGAAGGGGAGAGGGGAAGAGCAGGTAGAGGAGAATGTTCCTGTTACTCTTGGCACTTAGGATCCAGGTGGAGGAGGACACCTGGATTTAAGGTTACTGGGGTGGGAAGGAGGAGGAGGGCAGGGCGGTGGCTGGGAAGAGCTGTCCGGGGTGTCCCTGGTTGGCTGGAGCTGGGAAGAGCAGGATGAGGAGTGCAGGCACACTCCTGCTAGGGTGCAGAGTGCCTTGGTCTTAGCTTGAGACTGGGACTGGAGAGCCGGGTGCCTGGTGTGTAGAGGGATGCTTGGGAGGGTGGCAGGCAGCTGGGGGCTGGGGGTGGGACAGGAAGTGGGGGCCGGGGAGGCGGGGTCCGAGTGAGTCACAGGCTGGGGAGGGGGTTATATTTAGTGGGAACTGCGGTTTCTCAGGGGAGGGAGCTAAGGACACACATGTTCCCTGTCACAAACTCACATGTATGTATACACATGTGTTGTGCACATGTGAGCAATGGATGGATGAGACTGGGGCAGACCCTTAGGTCTGGGCGTCACCTGTTCTCAAGTCTACTTGTTTGTTCCCTGATGTGGGGGTCTCTGGGCTTTCTCCCACACAGCTTCCCTTCCCCTCCTACACCCCAACCGCCCCAACCGCCAGTGTCAGTGAATTTTTGGGCCCAGTTTCTCTGGCTTGGTCTCTTTTAGTGTCTGTCTTCCCTGTTTCCCGGTGCTTGACCTGCTCCTAAGCCTCAGTTCCCTGCTGTGGTCCCCTGTGTACAGGTGTCCGCGGTAGGCCAACTGGAATCTGTGGGCTCCACCTTTAACACGTGAACATACACACATGAGGGTGAGGGGCTTGCCTGTGTCGGCAGCTGTTCTTGTTCATCCCCCACACTCCTGCTCCCACGGAGCCCAGGGTTAGCTTCTCCTGAGGAAGGACTCCTGTGCACAGATGATCATGCATTTGGGTTGTACAGAGGCGGGTAGACCCAGGCTGGCCATAGTCCTTGGCCCCCAAACTTGTCAGTCTCAGGATGGTGGGGACTCCAACTCCCATAAGGCCTCGAGGCCCAAGCATCCTCAATGTTAAGACAGTTGCTGCTCCCGAGGCTCTTGGGAGTTGTGGTTCGTCTCTATCCAGGGCAGCGGAGGAGCCAGCAGGAGGAGCCAGCATGGCATCGAGCTGCCCCCGCTAAACGCTGGATGGGGCCGGGCTGCTCAGGCTTTGCCTTCCTTCTCAGAGTCCCCTCCATCTTTTACTGCCTATATTTAGGCTCCTGCCGCAGTCATTTAAGGAGCGTTTACTGAACGCTCACGATGTGCCAGGGCCTGCGGTTTGTGCAGATTCTGTCTTTAGAGCTAGCACTTAATTTTCCACCGACCCTGGTACCTCTGCGGGTATCTCGGTCTTTGAGCATCTTTCTCCCACTCCGCCCCCGTCCCCCCCCTTCTCCCCCGCGCTGCTGCCGCCGTTGCCATGGTAACCGTCGACGACTGAAGTTGCGTGGCTGACTTGAGGGCCGGGCGGGGCGGAACGCCGCGGGGGAGGGCGGCGAGTGGGGCAAGACCGTGTTTGCTCCGAGCCGGGCGGGGGTAAGCGGTTAAACCCTCCAGGTGGCCCTTATTGGGCAGGCCTCGGGGTGCCGGGGCGGGGCAGTGTGACCAGCGGCCTCATTCATTGGCACTGCAGGGGCGAGGCGGACGGACAGTGTGGGCGAGGCCGGGGGAGCGAATGGGAGGGCCGCGGCCGGGGGGGCGTGGTCTCGCGGGCGGGGGTGGGGCCTGGCGTACTACTGGGGGGCGGGGCGGCCACGGAAGGGGCGGGCCCGCAGGCTGGGGTTACCTGACCGAAAGAGGCGGGGCCCACCCGGGGGGGGGGGCGTGGCGCGGTCCGACGCGCGGGAAGGAGTAAGTAACCGGGAGCGCTGGGGTCTCTGGAAAGGAGGATCCGGGCCTTGGGCGGTCTGACGTCTCAGTTTTCCTAAGATGGAGGCTGGTTCAAAATTCATCAGCGCACAACCTCCTACCTCAACTCGATGTTCCAGGGAGACGGTTGCCCGGCGACAGCAAAGTCCTTGATTGCTGCGTGTGCCAGGCAACGGGGAAACGGAAAATGGAGGGAAAAAGGAAGTGGGGGTGCGGAGGGTCTTAGTGGGCCGTAGCGCCCACTGGTGGAGAAATAGGGCCTGTGCATCTCTATTTTAGAAGGCTCTGCGAGTTCTGCTTTTCCGCAGTGCGCCCTCCCCTCCGGAGGAGCTAAGCGTTCTATCCAGATGTGGAATTAGGGCACTGGGGGTCATTTGGGGGCGGTGTAACAGATTTCACTTAGCGGGCAGAGAGTGTGTATGGTGAGGTGAGATGCTAGGGAAGTCCGTCTCCTGATTTTTTCCCCCTTTGGGGCCCCACCCGGCGGTGATCATCAGGCTTACTCCTGGCTCTGCGCTCAGGGATTACCCCTGGCGGGTTCATGGGAACGTTATGTGGTGCCGGGGATCGAGCTCTGGCCGGACGTGTGCAAGGCAAGCACACTACCCCTTGTACTATCTTCTTTGACATTTAGAGAAACCAGAGAAGCAGATTTGAGGAGACTACTCACTGGGCGCTCAATGGGAGAATATTTCAAAGAGACGCTGTAAGATTTTTTTTCTTTTCTCTTTGGCGATGCTCAGGGGTTACTCCTGGCTCTGCGCTCAGGAATCACTCCTGGAGGTTCTCGGGGCCCTGTGGGATGCCGGGATCGAACCCGGCTTGGCTGAACACAAGGCAAACGCCCTACCTGCTGTACGCTTGTAGGGTCCCCTTATGATTCATTTGTTAGGGAGAAAATGGAAGTATTGGAAGAGACCTGGGGTAGTTGGTTCCTTAAGTTTGTTAGTTGGTTTATTAGGGCGTTTTTGGAAGCTGTGTGGGTCACTGTAAATTGCAGACTGGATTTAATTTTCATGAAAACTTTTTTGAGGTTTAGGTGTGGGAGAAATAGCTTATTGGGGATAATATTTCTTTCTTTTCTTAATTTTGTGTGGGGGAGTCACACCTGGCAATACTCAGGGGTTACTCTTGGCTTTGCACTCAAGAATTATGAGGCCGAGCTATAGCCCAGCGGGTAGGGCCCGGTTCGATCTCCGGCATCCCATATGGTCCCCTGAGCACCGCCAGGAGTGGTTCCTGAGTGCAGAGCCAGGAGTAACCCCTGAGCGCCGCCGGTGTGACCCAAAAAAGAAAAAAAAAAAAAGAATTACTCCTGGCGGTGCTTGGGGACCATATGGGATGCTGGGGATCGAACCCAAGTTGGCCGTTTGCAAGGCAAATGCCCTACCTGCTGGACTATGGCTCTGGCCCCTTGGGGTGGTAATATTTCAAGGAAGTTGAAATGAAGGAACATGGTTGAGGTGTAGGAAGTGAGATGTATGAATTGGAGAGGTGGGACCGGAGGGATAGCACAGTGCGTAAGGTGTTTGCTTTGCACGCGTGGCAGACCGGGTTCGATCCCCGGCATTCCATATTATCCCTCGAGCACCACCAGGAGTAATTCCTGAGTACAGAGCCAGGAGTAACCCCTGAACATTGCTGGGTGTGACCCAAAATGCAAAAAAAAAAAAAAAAAAAAAAAAAAGGAAAAGAACTGGAGAGGTGAACAAAGGGACAGGTCCCTGGTGTAGGTGAGTGCAGGAACATGCGTTTGGCTGCAGGTGTGTGGCTCTGATTCAATCCCCAGCAGCAGCGACAGTGCCCGAAAAACAAAACCACCCAAAAAACAAAACGCAGAAGAAGTAGGAAAATGCCTTTTAAAGTTTGGGACAAAATTGAAGAGTTTGTGATTTAATTTGAAGGTCATCTTTAAGATCATCTTTAAGGTCATCTTTAAATCTTTAAGATTTTAGTAGTCTAAAAGGGTCCTGGTGATACTGGGAGCTGGCATAGTAAGTCACTAGTACTTATTGGATCCAGGATTTGGGAACAGATTTGAGAATCTGAGGATGGCTTATTTGGATGCGATTTATTGCGTTTAATTAGGGTCCCCGGGGTTGCCCTGGTTTCTGCTTGGTGCTCTGGGGCTCCGATGCACACCGTACTCTCCAATCCTTTGAACTATTGTCCTCGCCCCTATTTGAATGTTTATTATGTTAACAGGACGGTAGTGTTTGCACTAATTTCAATGTCTCTGTTAGTGAACTGGTGATTTTTAAAGGATCTATAATCCTTAAACCCTTAAAAAGCATTGTTTGACTGGCCGGTGGGGGAATAGAAGTCCAAGGGGATGCTGTCCACATCAGTAATCTTTGGGGGGTGGGGTTGAGGGAGGGGCTTGTCGGAGGCGCTGTCGGTCTGTGGAGGTCCTTAAGTGAGAGAGAAGTACTCCTTCCTTTTCTGCGTCCTGAGAGCCCAGTAATGGTAAGAGGGAGGTTCGGAAATGGTTAGGTGATTTAAAGATGGGCGATTGTCTGGGGAGAAGGGGCCCCAGAGAATCAGAGGGATAAGACGGTCAATTTCAGAAGCTCTCTGTAGTGGGCTCGGCATGTGCAGAGAGGTGGACCGCAGGAAGTTGATGGCCCAGAGGGTCTCCCCGCACCCCACCCCCCACCTCCGTGACGCTCTCCCGCACTGCGCAGGCGCTCCCCCCTCCGGCCGCAGCCTCCAGTCGCCTCAGACGCCGCAGCCCCCGCCCCTCTACCCCGCCCCCCACCCCTGGACCCTCGGTCTCCCACCCACCCTCCCTCCCTCCCCCCTCCTCCATGTCGGCTCGGAACAGATTCGCCTCCATGTGTCTCTGCGTGGTACGTGCCGCGGTACGGGCTCCGGCCCGCTCCCCTCTTTCCGACCCCCAAACCCAGGGTGCAAGTCAAGTGCGGTCGCTCTTCCTTCTGCTCGGTGTGGGGATTTGGGTTGCAGCGGGTCGCCGCTCTTTCCGTCCTTTACTTAACTCACGCCCCTCTGTCGGGTTCCAGGTCGTTCTGTGGAATTGGTGCTCCAGTGACGAGGGGGCCAGGGGGAAGGAGGAACAGCAATCCCTAAGGCTTTTTCCTTGTCTTATGTCTTTATATTGGGGATTCAGACTTGCTTCTCCCGTGGCATCCAGTGGCTACGCATTGTCAGCCGGAGTCAGTGAAGAAGGAATTCTTTCCTGCTTTGTGCCAGCCTCCTGTAGTTTAGGGCCAAGAGACCCAGGCGACCCCTTCCACCCCTTCCCCCGCCCCGTGCAGTCCTGGAATTACACTCCTCGCCCATTTAGAAGGCCTTCTTACATCTACTGGACAGTTTCCCAGAAATTAGCCATAAGCCCTAACCCCCTACAGAAGTAGCCACATTCGGGAACTTTGTTCCCATTTCCGATCCCAGGCTTTTCCTCCCGCTTGGCTCCCTCTCTCCCCGGGGGGTGGGCAGAGACAGTGCCTGCAGTCTCTTGACCATTTCCTCCCTAGAACAAGCCACGAAATAACCTTTCCTACCTTTCCATTTTCTATTGGTGCACCCCTGCTACTTGATCAGATCAGGAGTTTTCTGCGATGTGGGGTAATGCTATGGGGCAGTGGGCTTAAGTTCTCTTCTAAACTCCAGATTTGAAGCTGCAACCGTTGGCTCTGAGTCACTCACTTGGGAATTGGAAGGGCTCATGCAGAGAACAGCTTCCTCCTGGCTTCCTGCACCCTCCAATCTTAAGCACTGCCCAGGTTTAAGATTTTTTCAGGCTGTAGAATAAGCAGCCTTTTTTTTTTCTCCAGTCCATTGGATCCTGTCTGTTATTTGAGATGGCCCAGCCTTTGAAGGCACTATTTTGCTTACTAAAAACACCCTCCCCCCACAATTTCTTCTCTCTCTCTCTCTCTCTCTCTTTTTTTTTTTTTTTTTTTTTTTTTGCTTTTCGGGTCACACCTGGCAATGCTCAGGGGTTACTCCTGGCTCTGCACTCAGGAATTACTCCTGGCGGTGCTCGGGGGACCATATGGGATGCCGGGATCGAACCTGGAACCTGGGTCAGCCGCATGCAAGGCAAACGCCCTACCCGCTGTGCTATTGCTCCAGCCCCTCCCCCCCACATTTTCTGCTCTTGGTATTGGAGCCTCAGAATACCCCTCCAAGTCACAGTCATAGATGGTTAGATAGAGGAACCATCTATCTTGCTAAGCCTCTCGCCCCTCCAAGATTCTTTGGACGTGTCATGGCCTTCCTTGACCCTTGCTCTGTGAGTCACGACTTGAGGCCTTCCCTGCTCACTGTGCCACTTCCCTCCGTTCTCTTGGCTACTTCCTCATCCTTGATCCATCAGCCTTCTGAATCATGCTCGAGTATTGGCCATTGACTTGGCAAGTAAATGAAGCTTCCTTTCCTTTGGTTTGGGATAGGGTGGTTTGGGCCACATTCAGAGGTGCTGAGACTGGTCCAGGCTCTGCCAGGCTCTGAGCGTGAGCGTGGCGTCACCTGGGGAAGGAGTGCCGTTTCCTTAACCGCTGTTCCTCTCACCCAGTCCCTTCCGCCTTTCTTATGAACAAGGTGTTTGGGGGATGTATTTTATCTTCTCCAGTTACAGAGAAGTCTCGCTTATGGCTTCCCAATTCTTTTTTCTTCTTTGGGGTTGGGAGGGCCTGTTTCTTCTTTTTGTTCTTTCCTTTTTTAGGGAAAGGGCCACATCTGACAGTGCTCAGGGCTTACTCCTGACCCCTTACCTTAGGGATCACCCTGGGGGCTCAGGGGCCGCTGTGTGCAAGACAAGGGCCCTATGTGCTATAGCTCCAGCCCCTTGGGAGGGTCTGTTTTTCTGTGCTGTCTGGCACAAATGTAGGAGGAACCAGGCAGAATTGTTGCCCCTTCATGGCTCTCTCCAGACGCCTCTTTCCTGGCCTCCAGTTAATCTCATTGTCCCTATTAACTTAGCCCAGTAGGCAGGTGGTAATAAGGCAGGGGTCATGAGGGGTTTCCCACTGCAAAGGGCTGTAGAGAGCCCGAACTCACAGATTATCACTGCCTCCCTCCCCAGTGAGGGAACCTGCCACACATTCCTGCTCTCTGAGTCCCTACCAGTGCCTTCTGGATTATCGGGGTCATTGACTGGAATGTGATTATCTTTAATGGTGTGTCTTGACTTTTTGGGGTTCCTTTTTGATCTCTTGGCAGCCAGTGAGGCCAGTGGAGATGAGCTGGATGCCTTTAGCCTTGCTCTGCTGCTGGGTCTGATGCCAAGGCCCTGCTAGTGAAAGGGTCTCAGCCTGCTCTCCGCCTGGGGCATTCAAGGTGCTGGAAGGCCAGCATCTGGTTCAGGGGTTAGAGGCCGCAGTGGGGAGACTGAGGCTGGGTCAGGGGTTAGAGGCTGCACTGGGAGACTGAGGCTGGTTCGGGATTAGAGGCCGCAGTGGGGAGACTGAGGCTGGGTCGGGGTTAGAGGCCGCAGTGGGGAGACTGAGGCTGGGTCGGGGTTAGAGGTCACAGTGGGGAGACTGAGGCTGGGTCGGGGGTTAGAGGCCGCAGTGGGGAGACTGAGGCTGGTTCAGGGCTTAGAGGCCGCAGTGGGGAGACTGAGGCTGATTGGGGGTTAGAGGCCGCAGTGGGGGAGACTGAGGCTAGTCGGGGGTTAGAGGCCGCAGTGGGGAGACTGAGGCTGGGTCGGGGTTAGAGGTCACAGTGGGGAGACTGAGGCTGGTTCAGGGCTTAGAGGCCGCAGTGGGGAGACTGAGGCTGATTGGGGGTTAGAGGCTGCACTGGGGAGACTGAGGCTAGTCGGGGTTAGAGGCCGCAGTGGGGAGACTGAGGCAATTAGGGTGGGGTTTGGCTGTGAAGTCCAGTAGGGTTCAGCTGACGATGAAGGAGATGACCCCTCTGGGAATGGGATGAGGAAGATGAGGGAAACAAAGGCATTAAAGATTGCTACAAAGGGTCCCAGTCAGCCCCAGTCCTAGAAGTGGACTCTGAAGGAGGG
>JAJIBD010009337.1:0-58772 GCA_021461705.1 Cryptotis parvus | reverse complement strand
TCTTTGTAATTGTATATCTCACAGTGGTATAATAAAATATTTTTTTAAAATCTTAAGTTCTAATTACTTTGACCATTTGATGTTCCCTTACTATGTTTCTTTTCTAATCCTACATAAGGGGGAGAATACTCACATACATGGGGCAGAGCTTCTGCTGGCTCTCCCTGTGCCCAGCTGATCACAAGGCACCTGGGAGGGAAGGCAGGTTCTAGCCCCTGGCCCACCATCCTAGCAGAGTCTCACAAGAAGCCAGAAGAACCCCCCACACCATGAGGGCTGCCATTTTCCACATCCAGACTCCACAGCTCGTCAGAGCTCCACCCAGCAGAAGAGCTGATCACAAGCCTGGCTCGTCAGAGTCCCACCCTACAGCAGTCTTTTTTCAAGCCCAGCCCAGGTATGCCTGATCTAGAGACTCACATACACTGGGCAGAGCTGCTACCAGCTCTCCCTGTGCCCAGCTGATCATGAGGCGCCCGGGGAGGGAAGGTGGGTTCTAGCCCTGACCCGCCAACTCAGCAGAGCCTCACAAGAAGCCAGAGAAACCCCCACACCATAAGGGTCACCATTTTCCACATCTGGGTTCCTAGCTTGTCAGAACTCCACCCAGCAGAAGAGCTGATCACAAGCCTGGCTCGAATGCCGTTCATCAATAAATGCACGAGATGAGAGGTGACTACAAGAGTATCCCACCCACACGGGAGAGCCTGGCAAGCTACCCATGTCATATTTGGTATGCAAATACTAGTAACAATTATAGAGCTCATTCCCATGACCTGATGGAATGGCTTGAGACTCTTTATGTTCCTGGAGCGAGCAGATGCCCTTGGGCTATACTAGCATGTCACAGAATGTATGGAGATGTTACTGGTGCCTGCTCAAGCAAATCAATGAACAACCGGAAGACAAGTAATACAAGTGAAGTGAAGGGGGGAGGTCTCTCTCTTTTTCATATTACGTGGGTGGTGACACCTATGTACACATAGATATATAGGCTAATTACCTGAAATTCCACAAAACTATGAGGTAAAAGTTGGAAACATAAACTATCAGAAACTGTGTTATTTCTAAGTGGCATATACATTTTATTTATTTACTTTCTGTGGCCACACCTAGAGGTACTCAGAGCTTACACCTCACTTTGCACTCCAAAGCTACTACTAGAAGTACTCAGTGGGACTATATGGGTTACCAGAGACTGAACCCAGGCTTGCTACCTCCAAGGCAAGTATCTTATCTGCTATACTAGCTCTTTATCCCCAAGGTATGTAAGTTTTAAAAATTAATATTATGAATAACTGTGCTAATGCATTAAAAAATTCCATGAAGTAAATCTTGCAAATGTGAAATTTAGTAAGTGAAGAGAAATAGGAAAAAATTAGAGGGAAATCTCAATAGTTCTATAAAATATGAAAGTTTATCCTAAAAAAAGAAATATTGACTTTATATTAGAAAATATTATACTGCTTAAACAAAAACTATAATAAAATCTCTAAGGATGTAGTAATCATATATATTAATCATATATAGAACAGGGGGCGGAGCGATAGCCCAGCAGGTAGGGCGTTTGCCTTTGCGGCGGCCCATGCCAGCCCAGGTTCGATTCCTGGCATCCCATATGGTTCCCCGAGCACCGCCAGGAGTAATTCCTGAGTGCAGAGCCAGGAGTAACCCCTGAGCATTGCCGGGTGTGACCCAAAAAAGCAAAAAAAAAAAATCATATACAGAACATTCAATATAAATGAAACATTTACTGAAAATGTACAAAACTCCTTAGGGAGGCAATGAGTAAACATACCTTTCATAATTCAGAAGACGGCAACCATGAGCACCACGAGTGAATGCCAGACCTAGAGCCAAGTGCTGGGAAGTTTGTCTCTTAAAGAAGCTCCTTTAAAACATCTTACAAATTTTGTGTGCTGACAATTGTTGAGGGTACTAGTGCCAACCTAGAACTGAGCATTAAATACAGGCAAAAGGATACACATGACAGCCCTTTAATGTATGTTCTGTAGTCCATAGACTGGAGGAGAGGGAAGGGAGAGAGAGAAAGGGAAAGAAATTGGGAACCTGCCATGGAAGCAGGCTGGGGGAGGGGAGGGAACCAGGTAATTGGTGGTGGGAGATGGGCACTGGTGGAGGGATGGGTGCTGGAACACTGTATGACCGAAACCCAGGTATGAACTTTTTAATTGTGTATCTTTGTGATTGTGAATCTCTTGGTGGTATAATAAAATACTTAAAAAAATCTTACAAAACTGGTTAAACTATGAATTCCCCAAGCCTGTCCATGCAACTCTGAATGATAATCCAGCTGGATATATCTGGTGAATGTTCACTTGAATGTCTCTACTGTAGTCCCCCCATTCTCTGACTTGTTGAGTCTCATTTGATAGATCTGCTGTGAATCTTATGGGCTTCTCTTTGTATATGAACTCCTTTCTTGATCTTGCTGCCTTTAATATTGTCTTTAGTTTTTGTCATTCCAGGAAGTATCTTGGAGTTTTTCTCTCTGGGTCTGTTTTTTGCTGGGACCCTTATTCCTCAATTCTGGAAAAATCTTATCTATGATTTCTTCATCAAATTCTCCTTCCTGATCCTCAGGGACTCCAATGATTCCTCTGTTGTTCCTCCTGAATTCACCCCATAGTTCTCTGGTGCACTGTTTATTTTTATTGAGACTTTTTCCCCCCCCCAGCTGCTGTTTTTCTAGAGGTTTCCTCCATCTCATCTTAAACTTCCTCTAGCTCTTCCTCAGCTGCTGTTATTCTACTGCTCAGATCTTCTATTTTAGTTTTTAATATGACTTACCATCCTCTTCATTTGTCACTTCTGATTATAGCTTTGTTTTGGTTCTCATATTTCCTGTGCATTACTACCAGTGCTGTTATTTCTTTGAGCTCATTGAACATCCTCACCATGGGGTCAGTAAAATCATCCTCTGAGGACTTACAAAGATGACTGGTGTTGGTTAAGCCTTCCATGTTATTTTCATTCACTGAACTTGGTGGGCTCCTATGCCCCATTGGGTTTGCAATATGCCTCCTGTGCTGAGCGGGAATTTTTGCAGTTACCCCTTTGGGAGACTCTGATGGATTAGATTGAATGTTGCTCGTTTCCTCTCCTGCCTTCACCCAGGGACAGGAAGCATAAGAGTGAGCAGTGTGAAATCTAATGAGCAGAGCTGGTCTATTGGTACTGCAGCAGATGTCAGCATGGGGGCTGCTGAGGGTCTGACTGAAAGAGGAATTCATCCACCTCTAGTTCCCACAAGGCCTAAAGATATCAGGCAAGGAAGTAACTTCACCTGCACTGGTGGGGAGCAAGCGGAGTTTCGGGAGATAAGGAGCTGGGCCCTTTGACATGGTGGTAGGTACTGGGCCTGGAGGAACACACTGGAAAGTGTCCGGAGATGTCAGCTGGGAGAGTAATCTCATCTGGAAAGATGTGGAAGCAAGCAGTGGGCCACAGTTTAACTCTTTCCTGTCCTTACCCCTTCATGTTCCATACATGGGTGTCTTTCTAATTTAAGGTAAAATAATGTTTCGATTTCTTGCAAGATTGGTTTGGTAGTGGTGGATTTTCATTTTTGTTGATCTGTCCATCTCTCTTTATCCTTCCATTGATTCTAGATTGTTTTCATGGGCAGGCATAGGCAGCTGGATTCCAACAACAGAACCTATAATTATTTTTAAGCATATTTTGGGCTTATGGTGAAATCACAATCCCATTCCTGACATGGTGATTAAGCTTTATGTATGGTGATGAGCATACTATAGATTCTACTCAAATTTCTCCTGCTTCCCCTTCTATAGATGGTGGAGCCTCAATTTCACTTGGGTCCTTGTTGGCATCTGCTCAGGGAAGCATCTGTACTCCAGCTCAGTGTTACCCCATGGCTTAGGCAGAAATGCAGTGACTTTTGGTGCATTGCTGAGGAATTTTCCAGGGAGTCATATAAGGAAATGTATGATGGTCCCTGAATACACAACTGGGAATGATCCCAAGTACAGATCTGAGGAGCAGCTCCCACATACTGCTGGGGAGGTAGGGAGGGAGGAATAGAGGGAGGAAGAAGGAAGGCAGGAAAGCAGGCAGGAAGGCAGGCAGGAAGGCAGGCAGGCAGGGAGGCAGGAAGGCAGGAAGGCAGGAAGGCAGGAAGGCAGGAAGAGGAGGGCAGGAGGGAAGGAGGGAAGGAAAGGAAGGAGGGAAGGAAGAAGGAGGGAAGGAAGGAAGGAAAGGAAGGGAAGGAAGGGAAGGAAGGAAGGAAGGAAGGAGGGAAGGAAGGAGAAGGAAGGAAGGAAGGAGGGAGGGAAGAGGGAAGGAAGGAAGGAAGGAAGGAAGGAAGGAAGGAAGGAAGGAGGGAAGGAAGGAAGGAGAGGAAGGAAAGGAAGGAAGGAAGGAAAGGAAGAAGGAAGAAAGGAAGGAAAGGAAGAAAGGAAGGAGGGAAGGAAGATGTAAAAACAAATTTCTTGTCTTTGTATGTGACTGCATTGAGGGTTTTTCCTCTGTGTTGCTGTGACATATTGCAACAATGAGAGGATAAGTATGAGGATAAAACCCTGGCACTGGGCCAGAGTGACAGCATAGTGGGTAGGGTGTTTGCCTTTCATGCAGCAAACCTCAGTTTGATCCCTGGCATCCTATATGGTCCTCCAGCACCACCAGGAAGCACCTATTTCCAGATGTTTTTGTTATATGAAACAATAAACTACTTCTATTTAAATCACTTTTAGGGTATCACTATTCTAGATGGGATTTCCTTGACATGTAGCTAGAAATAACCTGTTTTTACAATTGCTCACATTTTAAGAGGCCTCTTAGAATTTATATCATTTAAATATATAGATGATATAATTTAAAAGATATATATTTATAAGTTTAAATGATATCATTTAAACTCCCACCCGGCTTCAGGTCTGGGGTCTTGGCCTGACTCCTACCTCCCCACATAAGGCTATTCCCAGCTTGGCTTTACACTGATCTTCACCTTCTCAGCCCAACCCTATGTGGGATGAAATCTTTAGCCCTATGTTTTCTTCCATGCCTTATGTTTCTCGTGTCTCCAATACCATCAGTTAGACTATTTTTATTTCTCTTTTGGGTCACCTCCAGCAGTGCTCAGGGGTTACTCCTGGCTCTGTACTCATGACTCACTCCTGGCGGTGCTGAGGGGACCATATGATGCTGGGGATTGAACCTGGGCTTGCTGTGTGTGAGGCAAACACCCGTCCTGCTGTACTACTGCTCTGGCCGGGTAGATTTTATATATATATATATATATATATATATATATATATATATATATATATATATATATTTATATATATGTGTGATATATATATATATATATATATATATATATATATATATATATATCTGGCTCAGGTATGCTGATCCAGAGACTCACAGACATGGGGTAGAGTTGCTACTTGCTCTCCCTGTGCCCAGCCGCTCACGAGGCGCCCAGGAGGGATGGCGGTTCCTAGCCCTGGTCCGCCACCCAGCAGAGCCTTGCAACAAGCTAGACGACCCCCCCCCCCACTCCATTAGGGCCTCTGTTTTCCACATCTGGACTTCCCTCTCGTCAGAACTCCATCCAGCAGACCAGCCTATCACAGTCCGGCTTGCGCAGCCACTTGCGGCAGCGCGGTTAATCAATAAATGCTGGACTTAGAGATGACTACAAGAGTATGCTACCTGCATGGCAGAGCCTGGCAAGCTACCCGTGTTGTATTTGATATATATGCCAAATACCAGTAACAATTATAGACCTCATTCCGGAATGGACTGAGGCTCTTTATGCTCCTGAGCAAGCAGATGCCCTTGGGCTCTACTAGCATGAGACAGGACATATAGAGATGTTACTGGGGCCCGCTCGAGCAAATCGATGATGAACGGGAAGACAGTGATCATTTAAATATAAGTGTGTGAAATTTATATCACACACTCTGATGAAGAAGAGGACATCCAAAAAATGAATAGGGGCCGGAGCGATAGCCCAGCGGGTAGGGCGTTTGCCTTGCATGCAGCCGGCCCATGCCGACCCGGGTTCGATCCCCCGGCATCCCATATGGTCCCCCAAGCACCACCAGGGGTAATTCCTGAGTGCAGAGCCAGGATAAACCCCTGAGTATTGCTGGGTGTGATGAGGATTCTGGAAGATAGGCAATATAATAGCTACTTTGTAATTAAAGTCTAGAATTCATTTGTGGCACTAGCAAAGGAGAGAGAGAGAGAGAGAGAGAGAGAGAGAGAGAGAGAGAGAGAGAGAGAGAGAGAGAGGTACCTGTCATAGAGGTAGGTTGGGGGATGGGGGAGTAGGGTGGTGCGAGGAAAATGGGACATTGGTGCTGGAAATGGGCACTGGTGGAGGGATGGGTGTTGGAACACTGTATAACTGAAACCCAACCATGAACAACTTTGTAATGGTCTAACTTCTCATGGGGATTCAATAAAAAAAAATGTTTTTAAATAAAAATAAAATGGCAGGATTTTACCTTTCTTTATAACTTAAAAAATGTGGTACTGGAACATTAATTCACTAAAAGGGAATTATACACTTCTATCTACTTAGAAAGGTTTAAAGTATAGTATGTTTTCTCATTGTTAATCATTCCAGCTGTATGGCAGGGATTTGGCCCAAAGGGCTGCACAGCTTGCTCTGCAAATGGGAGTTGCCTTGGGGGTTAGATCCCAATCCCCCAAGAACCACTGGGTGGGGCCCAAAAGAAAGAAAAAGAATCTTAATTTGGTGACTTCCTGTTAGGAGCATTCTCGATGCACTTTGGGAGCAGCTGAGTTAGAGGAATTCTATTTCCTCCCAAATCTTAAAATGCCATCATTTTGTTCTTTAACCTCCTGGTAAGTATACTGCACATAGATTACAACATACATGGAAGATAAAGGTCAAATCATTCGTGTGTATTTCTATGTTTAATAATGTTGAATTAGTAGCTCTACAGTAATAGAAGGCCACAAGAATGGGATCAAAACTAAACAAAAGCTAAAACCTACCCAGCAGAGAACAGGATCAATAGTACTTCTGAATTCCTTTGAAAAAAACATGGTAGATACTAATAAAAGTAATAACTGCAACATATTAACTGAACCCTCCAAAATATCATAAAAAATTTACATACATTTATTATTACAGTAATTCTCAAACATCTGTGCTAATGCAGGAAGAACCGAGCCCTTCTACTTGGTGTTGGTGCGTTCTTACAGGATATAAAAGTTGTTTAACTGGCTCATTTTTGCAGCCCTCTTAAAAAATCCCTTGCCCTCATAGTTGCAAGATTTTAAAACCTCTTGCTCAAATGTAAAGAATGGGAAAACTAAAATTAAGCAAGAGTTAGGAAAGCATTAAATGCTGATCATCTCCATGTTAATTATGCAAATAAAACTTATGTGGCGTATACTGAATTCAAAAACTGCTAATACATTGTATTGCTCTAATGCAATATATTCAACAGTAATATCATGATATAACATTTATGCTGCAATTTCAATCTTAAGAAATTCCAATAGGGCTGGAACGATAGCCCAGCGGGTAGGGTGTTTGCCTTGCACGCCGGCCCATGCCGGCCCGGGTTCAATCCCCAGCAGCCCATATGGTCCCCCAAGCACCGCCAGGAGTAATTCCTGAGTGCAGAGCCAGGAGGTAACCCCTGAGCATCACCGGGTGAGACCCAAAAAAGCAAAAAAAAAAAAAAAAAATTACAATATTTCTGGGATCTATCATTTACCAAGAATTGGACTTCTGTAGATAACCATTTTTGCATACTAAAATGAAGAACTCTTGGGCCAAACAGCTAGTCCAGCGGCAAGGCATTTGCTTTTGATAAGGTTGACCCAGGGTTCAATTCCTTGCACCATATAAGGTCCCCGGATCATGACCTAATGCTGATCCCTGAGCACAGAGCCACAATAAGCCCTGAGCATCACTGGGTGTAGGAGTTCCACCTCGTTCCCCCCTCAAAAAGGGCAGACTCATTCTTGTATGTATTAAATTTTTCAATTTTGGTTTTAATTCATATGCTATACCAAGTGAACTATTTACCATAGCTCTTTCTCAAAGGCATACTTAACTAGCATTTTATTCAACATGGTTTCATACACTTGATTTACTTTCTATGGTTAATTATTGGATAACCAGCCACATGCAAATGAGTAAAACCAAACCACTACCAAACACTATACACAAAAAATGCATTCAAAGTAAATTAAAGATATGAACAGAAGACATGCAACCATAAAATACACAGAAGAAAAGTTAGCAGCATGTTCAGAAGAGCGTAGGGACTCCCCTCCAAAGGCAAGGGAAGCAAAAGCAACAATCAACTAATTGAATCCAACTAAGACACTTCTGGACAATGAGGGAATTATCATCAAAAATAAAACATCGCCTACTGAACAGGAGATATTTGCACAGAATAACTCTGACAAGGGGTTAATTATCCAAGATACACAAATAACTCATAAATTCAACAACAAAAACAACACCCTAATGAGAGTATGAAGAGTCTGGAGACACAACTAAAGGAACTGAGCACACACTCTGCGTTTAGGAGGCCTGGATTCAATCCCTAGCACTGCATCGTTCCCCAAACCTGCCAGGAGCAACCCTCAAGCATTGAGCCAAGGGTAGCCCCAGTAGTCCAGGTGATACCAAACAAAACAAAGAGCAGCACATGCACAACACGTGCGTGTGCATATATCAAGTATTTATACGTAATACATATATATTATATATACAGAAGATTGAACAGGCGCCTCATAACAAGACATAAAGGGTGTTCAAAATGCGAGTGAAAAGTGTCATCTTGTTAGGAAAATAAAAATCAAAAGAGTATCATCAAACTTATGAGAATATCACAAGAAACAAAATTTTGAGACCATGTGAAAAGAAACTTTTATACTCTGTTGAAAAAATAGTGCAACTTATTATGAAAAAGTTTTAAATTCCAAATAGAAATTTCATATGATCCAGGTATTCCACTTCTGACATTTACCTTAAAAAAGACAAAAAAATGGGTGGAGAGAGCTGCAGGGCCTGCATCAAATGCTGTACACGCAGGCGTCCTTGGTTCCATCCCAGGCACCCCAGAGTCCCTGAGCTTCATGCTGGGATTAGATCCCAACACCTCCAGAGGTGAGCCACAAAGCCTCCAAAAAGCACTCAATCACATAAATCCCCACATTCATGTTTACTGCATTATTTAAACGGCTGAGAACTAGAAACCATCCAAGTACCCACTGAGAGACGGTACAGGCATGCTGCATCAACACAGTAAGAAGAACGATAAGGAGAAAGATGCTCCAAAAAAGATGAAAACTCGCCATTTGTAACAACTTGGGTGGGCGCAGCGGGTAATATGTTTAATGGAGAAAACCAGAGGGAGAAAGGCACACACATATGAATGCATGATCATTCCTAGTAGTACCCAGAGAAAGTAAACGGAAGTTCTGAACTAAAGTGAAACAAAAATGAAGATTAGATTGAACCACCAATTAGTGGCTGCAGCAGGGAGAGATGGGGTGGTGAAGGGGATAAATGTGGTGAAGGGAAAAAATTGAGCAAACATGTGAAATCTGTAATTTATACATATTTTATGTACCTTGAAACTACGTATGCTAACCTTAATTGTCACTTCAACTGAAATATATTAATATGGCACTTAAGCAATAAGTAAAATAAGCTGAAAATTTTTTCCTCCAAGCAATAATGTACTACAGTGCTGTGTCCCGTGCTCCTAGGCTTAAGGGGGCTATGAGGTGCCGTGGAGAAAATCGTGTTGCATCAGCTTCATTCAGGAGTCAGGTGACTGAACACAAGTTCAAGACTAGTGATTGATAACATATACAATATAAGTAAGAAGAGGACAAGAGACGGTGCAGAGGCTAAGGTTGCCTTGCATGCAGTCGACTTAGGTTTGATCCCTGGCATCCCATACGGTTTCCTGACCCTCTGAGGGGGTGATCCCCGACTGCAGAGACAGGAGTAAGCCCATAGCACTACAATAAGAGGTAGCAAAAAAAAAGTACTTTAAACAGAAAAAGAAACCCATGTGGAACTACATGGCAATTAATTCTTTATTCTCAGGAGCAATGATTCAATATTCCCTAGTGTAGAATACATACTTTATAGATGCTTCTATTATAAAGTCTATTATGGCAATAGACTTGTGTTTCCAAATCTAAATCTATTCTACACGATAACAAGAAACCTTGTTCAGGAGGTTTCAGTAAAACCTTGTTCAGGAATACCTTGTACTATAAAGTAAGGATATGTTCAAAAGCAGACATGTAAAACAAGAATGAAACAAACACAAATTCATAGGG
The DNA here is from genome assembly GCA_021461705.1 of Cryptotis parvus. NCBI lineage: Eukaryota > Metazoa > Chordata > Mammalia > Eulipotyphla > Soricidae > Cryptotis > Cryptotis parvus. Next base: position 48,428 of record JAJIBD010009337.1, on the reverse strand, counting down.
TCACAGCAGGTGGGCCACTTGCCTTGCACACGGTCAATCAGGGTTTGACCCTGGCACCACATATGGCTCCCCAGGTTTTCCCTGAGCAGAGACAAAAGCAAGCCCTGGACACAGCTGAGAATATCCCCACCCCCCAAACCCCAAACCAAATTCTTAGGTCATAAAACAAAATGGTGAACAAAGCTGTGGGTAAAGGTAAGTATATGAGTTTAGTAAAATCAATTGATAAAAATCAAGGGGAAAGGAAGCAGAAAGTGGGGCCGGAGTGAGTTTGCCTTGCACGCGGCCAACACGGGTTCGATCCCGGCATCCCATATGGTCCCCCTGAGCACCGCCAGGAGTAATTCCTGAGTGCAGAGCCAGGAGTAACCCCTGAGTATCGCCGGTATGACCCAAAAAAGCAGGAAAAAAAAAAGGAAGCAGAAAGCCAGGGCAGTGGGCTGAGCACATGCTTTGCACACGGAGACCTGGATTCACGCCAGGCCAGGAGCACTGCCAGGTGTGAGCAAAACACAAACAAACAAAAGGAGCCATATGGTGGACAATGGGAAGGATTTGGGTGGCTACCATAATGTAGTCTCTATAAACGTCGAATTATAATGCTGTGTACCGGATGCTAGAAATGCAATAGTAAAATCAATGTTATTTCAATAAAAAATTTTTAAAGGAAAAACCAATAAAGTGCTTAATTAGAGTTCACATATTATTATGAAACAATACTTTATCATCTAACCAGTGTAGTAATGCAAATAAAACTTAATTCCTTTAAAATTAAGAAAGCTGTTTACTTAAATTGAGGGTTTAAAAAGAGGAAAAGAGAACATTACATTCATAAATTTGATAAGAGCCTTTGTAAACTACTTTAACAATTTATAACTTTATTAAAAGCAGATCACAATTTAGGAACACAATAGATCTTTTATTATTTCAATGTATGATTTTAAATATACTATCAATATTAAAACTTCATTTTTAACTCATATAATTCATTTGACTTTAGCCATGTCATTATTATTTTTATTTTCTTACATTTTGAATTCTTAACTCTCAAAACCTTATTCTTTAAGTTGTACTTGTAAACAACGGTCAGCATTTTTCAAGTTGGAAGAATAAAAAAATTATTTTCATATCTGGGATGTCTTTTCTTATGTATAATTCTTGAGGTGACAGTTTATACCTAAAATACCCCCCAAAAAAGTCCTGTATTAATATTTTAATAAATGATGCATTCAATTAATTTCCTTTATTGAATTTAATGAAACTTTGATTTTTCCACATTTGGGAAATGACAATGGATTCAAACTGACATCTCCTCTGTGAAAACTAGCCCCGATATTCAATACTGTAGTTTTAGATTCTCTTTGTGAGAAATTTGTTTGTTTCTGTACCTGAGTGACCTTAATTAACTCAATCTACCCAGGAAATCAAGAATGTCTTACTAGAAATACTCTTTCCTTGACTTTTATCCCATTACCTAATTAACTTAACCCTACAATTTCAAGTAACCAAATATCTTTGAGAGGCTATTTAGTCTGAGAAATTATTCTCACCATTAAAACCTTTCCCTGTCTGTCGAGTTTGCTAGACCAGAAAGCTTTATGCTAACATTCCTGTGTGAGCACATTTAGTGCCAATTCAGGCCTGCTGTCCTGCTGTCCTCTGTGATAGCCAAAAAGTCTTGAGACCAAGTCAGTTACTTTTCCTTCTTCAGACATTATGAGCTGATTTTGATTAATAAATACAGGCAGAAAAAAAACCCAAAACATTAAGCCAATGTTATAACTTTAAAGACATGTATATATCAAATCAAACCACTAGACTTTGAAACTAGTTTTTATTAACCACAAATTATTTGAGCCAGTTTTCATTATATCTGTATTCACACTTCTATTATAAATTATATAGTTCTACCTAAAAAGAAATATCTTACATAGATACCCTTATAAATCAAACATACACACTTTGGAAACATCAGGCATCTACACACACACAGACTTTCATACAAAAAATAAAATGCCTTATGTTTCACTGAGATAAGAGAAAAAATTCCTACTCATGGAATAGAAGAAAATAGAATGGCATCCCAGGAAGGAGGACATTAAGTCAGAAACTTTTAATAACAGACACACACAATAGTAGATAACACAACAATCGAGTAATACAGTCACAAGTAGAGATCTTACTGCATGAATTTAGACATGTCTCCTTCAGCTAGAGATCAGAGACGAGCACAGAAAACTAACGGTGACAGAGTCTGATAAAGCACAATTTTAAAAAAACAACAAAACACAGCATAGTTGCAGCTAAGCCTTTGCCTTGTGTACACGTCGACCTTCAGAAGGTAGCCTTGAGACCAGGCTTTTACCAGTGCTAATTTTAATTCTGTAAGGGAACACAATTTGGTTTGTTTTTTCTTAGCAGCTTCTAGGTCCCAAAGAAAAGATACTTCTCATGAGTTTCATTTGGAAAGGGGGTGTGGCATGCGCATACAAACACACACACACACACACACACACACACACACACACACACTCATGAGCTTGAAATGTTAAACCATTGTTGATCATTTCGAGTAGTTTGAGGTGTCCTGTATAAATCGCCAACCTAGGGAGTGATTTTCAAGGGAAGTCTCCTATGCTGTTGGATTGAGTTGGGCACCCCGGGTCAAGCCTTTGAAGGGGACAGCGACCACCATGAAGTCAGTTCTTCAAATTTCGCCTCACCCAGGATCATCTTGATCTCTTTCAATTGAGGAAAAGCTCTTTTTGATTTAACTTGAGGAACCCTCTTGGTTTTCAAGAGAGATCTTATAGAAATCTGCTCATCTTGGTCATTCCCATATAAAAAGGAAGAAAACCCCTTAACCTACCGAGGCTGGGGCACCTGCGGAATTAAGGGCGCGCAGAATTCATTTTGTTCCCTCTCGCATAAGGAAGCCAGAAGGGGAAGCAATAGCCCCTGCGCGTAGATGGCAGAAATGGAAGAGAAGCCAGGAAGAGAACTTAGCAGTGAAAACCTGGGAGAAACGACTTCCCTGTTACAGTACACAAGAGACAGTATTGGTGCAGGAAAGCGGGTTTGTTCAGGTAGGAGCAACCTCAGATTACTGGGCATTAGCAGAATTCTTGTCCCCCCAACCCATTCTGTCTGCCTGGTCCCAAGCAGCTGCTTTATAAAGTGCCCATGGAAACACCCGTCTACAAAGGGTGGGCTCCACTTCCTTCAGTCATTCCATGGGTGCTGAATGACACAGCCCCATCCTTTACAGCCTGTCACTGCACGGGAGTGGAGTGGGGAAACTGCAGGGAAGCTCAGCGTGGACAAGGGCCATCTTAATTGGTGCATTCTCGCAGTTTACTCAAATCTCAGCAAATGCATCTCATGCCATCTCTGCCCAATTTTGCAAATTTACTCCATAAGAGATACCTCTTTCCGCCTAACGTCAATAATGGGGGGGTGGGGGCACTGATTTCACGTTCGCCTTTTCTCATAAAATCTCAAATTCTGCTGGAACAAAGCCAAAATAAAAGGCAACTGAAAGTGCTGACTCACCACACTCCCCGCATCCATACAGCAAACCAGCATGTGAAGGGCTAGATGGACTGAAAGAATTGCTGACGTAAGGAAAAAGGAAACATGGAAGACAATCTACTTGGTCTGGGGAGGAACCTCTAACAGACACCCCATGACACACACGCGCCAGATTACCACTTTGTGAGCTGTGAGGAATAATGTTAAGTCGGACCACATGGAAAAGAGGAGGCACATTAAACAGAACACTTAAGGTAACAGGCCAGGAAACCTTCCCGGACAGACCAACAACTTTCCCAACACCTCTCCAAAACTGCTAATGAAAGGCAAAGACCATACGTGCAGAAAGTTATTTGCTGCTAGCTGAAGTTTAGGAACATCAGCTCCATCCCTCTGGCCAGAAACAGGGACCGAACTGTATCAGCGTAAAGGTCCTCAGAGCTATAAGACCCCATAAATGTGTAAGTGAAGAGGAAACAGAGCTGGTGGGACGGGAAAGACACTTGTGGCAACTGACGTGGCACCTGATAAGCCAGAGGGACGCTTTCCTGTGCCCAGATTCAGAGCACGCTAGTGGCAAGCCAGTCTCCAACAGCTCCCAGCAGTCTGCTAATGACTGCAGCCCCAGCTATGGAAAATGAAAAAGGGTCATCTCCCTTATGGATTCCACAGCAGCCACTGGAACAATCAGCACACAGATATGAGTTCCAGGAGTGACAGCGGAAAAGGAAATGTATTGATAATGATACCAGTCTTCAGCAAGCAGTTACGTTTCAGCGTGAGGCACTGAAGTGTCCATGGCTACAAGATAGTGTCATCAAGAAGAGAAACAGCTTCACCGTGTCTTCTTGTCAACCGACTCATGAGAGAATTAACTCACTGAATCCAAAGGTGATGGATGAAGTCCAGCAGGCCCTGAGCACTGGGGTCACCAGTCACAGCAAGCTGATGCTGCCCGGCACACCGGCACTGCCCTCTGCAGCAGTTCTGAAGTCACTGATTTCACGAGCCATCTAACTCACCACAGGAAAAGAAAAAGCACAGAAATGGAGGAAACTATCAAATCCTATATGAAAAACATCCATTTGTTTAAGAAGCATATTATTAGAGTTAGCTAAGAACTGACACTGCTCTGAACTAAAAGAAATTTACCCGGGGTTGGACTGATAGTACATTGATTAGGGCATTTATTTGCCTTTCAGGTGGCCGACCCAGATTCAATCCCTGACATCCCATATGGTCCCGGAGCACTGTCAGGAGCAGTTCCTGAGTACAAAGGCGGGGAGTAAACCCTGAGAATCACTGGGTGTGAAACCCCCCAAAAAAGTTTACCAATGAAATTATTGAAACAGTACTTATATCTGAAGAAGTGGCTTCAGATTTCAGAATACTGGGCCCAGCTTCCCTAAGTTTTGCTGTTAGTCTGTGCAGATGGGCTGCCTAAATAGAGAGATGTCATCTTACCGCACAGATCAAAAGGAGATGTTCAGTCATACAAAAAAAAATAAAGTCACATCTTAAAGGTGATCTTAATGAGAAGAGAGAGAGAGAGAGAGAGAGAGAGAGAGAGAAGAGAGGAAGAGATAAAGAACCTGCCATAGAGGCAGGCTAGGGGGAGGGAGGAGGGAATTGGGGAACATTGGTGGTGGGAAATGGGTCACTGGTGGAGGGATGGGTGCTGGAATACTATATGCCAGAAATCCAAACAGGAACATCTTTATAATTGTATATTTCACGGGGGTATAATAAAATATTATTTTAAAAAGTGATCTTACTTTGCAGTCAGATGTTATCTTAGTCGGAGCAATGTAAGAACTGAGGTTTATAAAGCTCTTTTTGCATTCTCATTTTCCTGCTGACTTCAAGACCATCTGCTCCAGGAAACCTCGAGGTTACCTGCCCCAAAAGTTTCCCAGCAGCAACAGGACAGTAGGAGCTACACAATAAAATGTTTTAGTGGTTAGACTGTAAGTGTCCATACTGCCTCTGAGTGAAGTGGCTTGAGCCAATAAGGTGTTTGGGTTTCAAAATCCCTTTAATACCTTTCAGGGCCCAGAGGGCTGTCCCGAGGTTATAGAAGCAGCTATGGCAAGCGAAATGCTACTCAGTAGATGGACGCCATTAGGTGGAAGCAGACGGCATCTGAGGCTTGCAAAGACACAGTCTAGGGGTTCTGGCCTGGGACATTCACCGAGCCCAGGGTTTGTAACAAGGAGCTTGCTTCAAGCAATCCCATCAGGGGAGGAGCACAAGGCCCTGCTCTGCCGCCCTGTGGAGGAGCTGGAGTGGGGCGATGAACGGGAGTGTGGGCGTGAAGAAGACCCCTGGGTGCAGCTGACGCTCAATGCTCAACCAGCGGTGCCTGCAGATGGGTGGGGCTGGCGGCAGGCGTCAGCCTGTCACTATGTGGACCAGGCCAGCACGGACGGTCCGGGATATCCTGGTCCCTCCCTCCTTACCACTGGGAACTTCACACCTAGGAGCTGAACTTCATACATCCAAGCTATATGGTAGCAAGACATTCCGAATTACTAAAAGTTTAAAGTCAGATTCTCAAATCTGACTATATTACAACATACTGCTGATAACACATACTCTAAATTTCAACACCATAACATTAACATAAAATTTTATTTATGGGTCGATGCATTAGATAATTTCTAATGGCTTGTAAAAACCATCAGGTTTACATTTTTCTGTATTCTTTTTTTGTTTTTAGGTTATCACCGAGTATAGCCTAAAAACCAAAGAGTAAGATACTCAGGCTTATCTTGGCTCTGTGCTCAAGACTCAAAGTTGGGCTTTGGGGACCATATGGGCTGCAAGGGATTGAACCTGGGTCAGCCGTTTGCAAAGCAAATGTCCTACCTACTGGACGATCACTTTTCCCCTATATTACCTAATTCTATCACCTCTCCAAACAGGCAATAAAAAACAAAAAAAAAAAAATTAGAAATCACATAGTATAACTTAACAGAGAAAAATTTAGTATTAACTGGTGTTTCTACTACCTTGTGTAATCCCAGATTCTAGTATTTTATCGATCCTAAAAGAAATAGGAACACCGCTCAAAACTTACTTAACACACAAGCTAAAATAAAGCTGTATTTTTAAGAAATCAGATGCAACTGTTCCTGTACAGCAGTTAATTTCTCAAAACTGGGCTCGATTTCAGCCACTACACTCTTTCGGCCTTATTTCCATTCAGTTGAGCTGATGGGACTGACAGATCTTAACAGCTACAACACCATATGTTATAAAAATCAAAACCAGATGACATGCTGGCACGGTGGCAGTTTTCTGACGTGAGGAGCTAATTTTGTTTTGGATGGCTTTTGGATAAATCAACCAGAAAAGTTTAGATATTGAAAATTTGAAAAATAGAGTTGTCAAATTTGTCCATTCTCTCCGTCTAGAATCAAGGAGTCTGTGCCTTTTACTAAATACTAGAAACCTATTACTCCTCCATCCAAGTGGGAGGAAGAATTCAACACCGAAAATCATCCTTGACATGCTATCCCTCCAATTCATTCTTCTGATGAATTTATGGAGCACCTGACTGGATGCCAGGCGCAGAGGTATCAACTGATCTCTAACAATAAAACCTCAATTCCTGTTCTCATGGAATTCATCATCTACAGCATATACTTCAATAATGAAACATGAGATTACAAAGGTGTTAGACGTGGTCACAATCATGTGTAACAACCAGTTTATTTGGAAAGAAATGGAGGAATGCTTCCCCCTAAGGAAATAAAGAGCTGAAAGACAGGAATGAACTATCCAGTGAATGGGGAGAGGTAGGCTTTTTTCAAGCAAAGAACAGTAGGAGCAAAGATTCCCATAGTGAAAGCAGCACTTTTTAACTTATTTCAGCCACTTGTAGGGCAATGAGTTAGAACATAAAACACTCAGAGAATGCACATTGAGGCTGATTTTAGTAGTGGCAATCAGCTAAACTCATCGTTTGTTTCAGGTGATGTGGCAGCTTTGTTTTTAAGGTCTTAAGACATCAACAGTTTAACTGTTTTTTTATTGTTGTTCTGGGACCACACCCAGCTCTGCTCAGGACTAACCCCTGGCTTTGCACTCAGAAACTCATTCCTGGCTGTGCTCATGGAACCAAATGTGGTGCAAGGGGAACAAACTCAGGTCAGCTATGTGTAAGGCAAGTGCCTGACCAGCCCAGCCCCAAGACATTAACTCTTTTACTATAGAATGAACCTTTATCTCTTTCATGGTAGACAGTGGCCCTTATAAAAATCTCCTTACAGTCACCTAAAGGTTTGGTTTTCATTACATGAGCAAGGGAAAGATCCCTAAGGTCAAGGTGAGAACAGGGATAGGTGGGTGCCTTGGTTAAAACTGCATAACTGACAATTCTTCCTGTAGCGTAAAGAACAAACTGGCAGAAGACAAAGAGGGAGGCAACTCCAGTAACAATAAGCACAAGGTGCCTGGGGCTAGGCATAGCTTAGACGGGAGAGGTCAAGAGAAACAGAAAGAGACAGAGCTGAGAGTTCCAGGGTGCCGTGAAGGGACAGCCAGGGAGAGGAAGATGTCTAAGGAGGTCGTACCTAGATTCTAGTCAGGGAGTCAGGGAGAATAGTGGTGGTCACTGGAATAGAAAAAATGCTGTGACTAGACTAAGGAAATAAATAAAAAAAAATTAAACAGCAAGTTATGACTCCAAAATCGACAAGTACCAAATAACAATTAAAGTCAAGAAAAGCGCTTCTGGCTACTCTTTCCATTTGTATTTGTGAACATATACACCCCTTTTAAAGCTTCGTTTTCAATTTTCACTTAGCAAAATTTAAAAATAACAAATTCAACATATGGCATTTTGATTTCTATTTGATCTTTTTTAGAAACTCTTATTATAGATTTATTTTCCAAAAAAGTTGGGGTTACCATAAACAAAAATTCACAATCACCTCTTTTAAGTGGTTTGAACAAGACAAACTAATCACACACACACACACACACACACACACTTTATAGTATTGCATTTATTTTTTTAAAAAGAAACATGAAAATAAATTATTCTTTTCTACACTGCTGAAAAAAAATCTGTGAATTGATGGGTAAGGTAAAAATCACAGCATATAACTGGGTATTAAGTCAAATGAAGGTTATTATGACTTCAATTAAGTCGCTTTCCTTTTCTGAACCTTTGGTGGTTTTCTTAGCTTGCTTGAATTTATAAAATGAGAATAAAACCCGCCTCCCAGTTTTATGGTGGAAATTACACTCTTTTGGGAAGTGTTTTATGATATTTAAATCTCTACAAAAATAGTACTATTATAAAGTTTTTAAAATGTACTAATATATTAGAATGCTCAGATTCATTATTATCAGATCTACTGATGACATGATTTCCTTGAAAAGCCAAATCAACTGAAAAGGACTAAAGAGGGCAGCACTCAGCCTCTGGAGCACAGCAATTATATATAACACACTGAAAACATATGAAGCAAACAGGTCTTCACGTCTAGGAAATGCTGCTGTTACTATCATTGTTAATTCTAAATACACTATTCTGCCCCATCCATTATGTTTTCCTATAATAAAACCTTTAGAAAATCAAAAGAACTCTCCTAATAACATATGCCATTCACTTACATGTATTCACCAGACCTTTTGCTTTTCATCTAAGATTATTACAAAGCTTGAGAGTAGTAACACATTTAACATTTTAAGAAACTGATATAAAATTGCTATTAAGCAATTTGATTTGTTCGCTGCTATATCTCATCTTCCCAGACAGGGCTTTTGTTTTAAAACAATTTCAAAGAAAATGCACCTTAGAGAAAAGAGGGTTGAGAGGTCAGTAGTACATCCACTAAACTTTAATCTAGCAACGTAAATGGAGCATGTACTTTCACCCATGTATTCAGATACAGGAAGGCTATGTAAGTCATGCCAAACAAGCTCAGCACCAAAATGTCAGAACATGGTTAAAAAATTTCAAGTATCTTAAAGAGCAATCAAGATGTTTCATATTCTACCTTGCATATACTTATGTTTAAGAATGTGAGTTTAAAAATAGATCCCACTTAGTTTAATTCTATCAGAAATATATTGTAGGCCTTTAAAAGACTGTTAAACACATATACTCTTATTTCATAGTGCATGATTAAAATTCTCTTTCAAGTGGATTTCAAGCTTAGGAATCGCTATAAAACAGAATTTAAAACTTATCAATTATTGGGCCAGAGAGATAGTCCAGCGGCTAGGGCGTTTGCCTTGCACGAGTTGACCCAGGTTCAATCCCTGGCATCCCATAGGGTCCCTTGAGCACCACCAGGAGAAATTCCTGAGTGCAGAGCCAGGAGAAACCTCTGAGCATTGCCAGGTATGGCCCCCAAAACTAAAAATAACAATAATAAAAATAACAATAAAATTTATCAATTATTCTTAATATACAAGATGTATATGTCACACAGCACTTTAATCAAAACTAGCTCTATAAACTCAGTATATGTAATCATACTCTTAAATATGATAATACAAGAATGGTAAGAAATTGCTTCATGTATGTGAAAAGAAAATTTACTGAAAAAATTCTTATTAGAAGGTAAAGAAATAATATAAATAGTATTAATTAAAATTTTTATCATTACAAATGCTGCCGAATTAGGCTGGATGATTAAATTACTTTAGCTTCTAGTAATAAATGTTTAACGAATGTACAAGTACTGCTTTTTAAATTAGTTGGCCATATACGCTAATGCTTTGTTTTCTTATAGCTTGTGCTTTTTATTATTTTATATTTGTACCATCTTTTATTAAGTTATAGCTTCAACTTATACAGTTTATCCATCATTTAATATGAATCCTCCCCCATACACATACATTTCAAATTACTTTATAATTCAATTGGTGTTTTTTTCATGGTTTCAATTTCAGAAATTATTTATTTTCAATGGGCTTTTTACAGTAATTAAATATAGATTTAGGTACATAATTTGAATAACATTTAAAATGTAAGCATTCTTTTATTTTACAGTAACCCTAAGAGCATTTGGATTTTCGTAAATACTACTAATTATTAACAAACAGTGATAAATAAATCAGCAATCTGAGGGAACGCAATATGCTCTCATTTTTGATTTTTAAAAATGCTCATAATGTGATATCAAAATGAGGGAATGAGACCATCTTTTCATAAGATATGTACTTATTTTGTAATATATGCTAATTTAAAAAGAAGGTTATGCCAAAAAATACTTAACAACTGGAAACTGTAATGCCTATAACCTAAAACTTTCTAAACTGCCTTAGTACTAGTCACACTTGACTCCGGCTCCGTTCTGTTGCATTTCATGAAGAGAAAGTCTTCTTGCACTCAGAATGGCACACTGTAAATATAACCTCACAGTGCTGAGCTACAATCCCTCCTTCTGGTTTTCAACCGTCATCTTCTTTATATGATGAAGAAGGGCATCTTTTTCCACATGAGCCTCTGCAAGAGCCATTTTTAGCTTTAGCCAACTCCTGTTTGAGAGATTCATTCTCTTCTATGAGCTGAAATAAATTAGAAAATAATTGATTTTCATAAGATAGAGGCTACTTAATATAGACAGTATAAAAGGTGTGACACCTCAGACAATAAAATTAGCCAATGCCATTGAGGGTACAGAGAAGCTTAAAATTGCTTTAAGAAGTTATCTGGAAGCTCTGATCCTACCAGGAGCTTTTACACACTAACAAAATGACACAATTATATAAAATGCTAACTATGGGGGGTGGGGGCCGGAACGATAGCACAGCAGTAAGATGTTTGCCTTGTACATCGCCAACCTGGGTTCAAATCCCGGCATCCTATATGGTCCCCTGAGCATCGCCAAAAAGTAATTCCTGAGCACAGAGCCAGGAGTAACCCCTGAGCACTGCTGGATGTGACTCAAAAGAGCAAAAATAAAATTAAAAAAAATACTAATTATTTCCTATTTTGAAATCTAATATTGATTTTTATTTAATTTCAATTTCCCTAGAACTCTGTGCTCTTTAAGATACTGCTGACCTCTCTCCTTCCTGCCATAGCTCTTTCAGCTTTCTCTTCTTCACCCACCAGTGGACATTTATGGCTCTATGAGCTCCAACTCTCTCTGTGACTGTCACACACACACACACACACACACACACACACACACACACACACACACACAACACCCTCTCCTTTAGTTAAGTCCAGACTCCAGACTCTCTTTCTCTCTCTCTCTCTTTCTCTGTCCCTCCCTCCCTCCCTCTTTTGGTTGTCTGAAGCTCCAGATACACATTCTCTATGCCTCATTAGACATTTTTATCTAGACGGCCAAAAGGTTTCCCTTCTCCTCAGTAGAAATAGATATAAGTATTTTATACCTTAGAACAATTTAATAATGGCTAACAACAAAAATGAGAAAGGACTTTTACCCCAGAAAATGCTTTAACAAAGTAAGTTAAAATATAGGTGTTATGGGAGACAGACATGGGGCAGAGCTGCTACTGACTCTCACTGTGCCCAGCCTCTCATGAGGTGCCCGGGAGGGATGGCAGGTTCTAGCCCTGGCCCACCACCCCAGCTGAGCCTCACAACAAGCCAGACGACCCCCCCACTCCATGAGGACCTCCATTTTCCACATCCAGACTTCCTCCTCGTCAGAACTCCACCCAGCAGACCGGCCTATCACAGCCCGGCTTCCGCGGCCGCTTGTGGCTGCGCAGTTCATCAATGCTGGATTTTGAGATGACTACAAGAGTATGCTACCCACACGGCAGAGCCTGGCAAGCTACGCGTGTCGTATTTGATATGCCAGATACCAGTAACAATTATAGACCTCATTCCCATGACCTGATGGAATGGTTTGAGGCTCTTTATGTTCCTGGAGCAAGCAGGTGCCTTGGCCTTTACTTGCATGAGACAGGTCATATGGAGATGTTACTGGTGCCCGCTCGAGCAAATCGAAGATAAACGGGAAGACAGTGATACAGTGATGGGAGACAAGGCTCAGAAAGCTCAACCGAGAGACCTGCAGCTCACTACAAGGGCCTGAGGATGTGGTGCCAGATAATAAATCCCTAGACCCCTCTGATGTTACTTTGGGGTCTCCAGAGCTATACCTGACACTGCCTGGAGGATCACGTAGAGCTGCAGAGCAAAATAAAGTCAGGACACACAAGGGAAGCATCTCAACCCTTGCAGTAATGCTCTGGCCCGTATACATTTAGTATCCTAGCGTCCTCAGGCATCATTTAGCACTATCTTAAGAATCCCAGCCTTGAGGGGCTGAAGCAATAGTACAGTGGACAGGAAACTTGCCTCCACATGAAGCTGAGCCCCAGCACTCCATAAGGTTCCTCAAGCCCAACAAGGGAATGATCCCTGAGTCAGAGTCAGCAGCAGGCCTGATCACTACCAGGTATGGCCCCAAAACAAAAGAATTCCTGCTTGGGGTTGGTGAGAAGACATTCCCCAGCAACCCTAGGTATAGCCCTTTGGCCTGAGGAACAGTGGGTGTGGCCTGGAGCCCTACCACCGCCAGGCACAACTCCTCTGGTCGGTCAATCAACCAGACTTCTTTTTGGCCTACCAATCACTTTCCTGAAGGGTGGGTGTGCTCTCTGGAAATCTACCTTCTTTAAGCAAAGAGAAATAAAGCATCCAAATTGCACTCAAGCCTCTACCATCTGCCCTGGAAGGTGCCAGTGCTTCCCAGGAGGCATTACTGCCCATTTTGGGAATAATAATTATCACCCACTGCTTTATGACCAAGCTATTTCCACTATCCACAGGTGTCACAATACTTTGTCATTCCTAAAGAGTCTATTTAGACTCTGGGTTTCTCCATAAGACTAGTATACTGCTCAGTGCTATTTGCCTACCTTAGAGCTGACATCCAATAAATACACATTAAAGAGAAGAATGAATTCATTCCTGAGTTCTATCATAATTAAAACTGCCAACTTGCTAATTTATAGAACCAAAACACCCAAGAAGCACCCAAGCTAAGAGGAAGACTGCCATGATTGTCAGAGCCACATTATTCAGCCATTCTAATATTTTAGTCTATTGGGGGGAGGGGGGGGTATGCCTGGTAGTACTCAGGGAAACTCCTGGCTCTGTGCTCAGGAATCACTCGTGGTAGGGTGGGTTTCAGGGAACCACATCAGGTGCTAGGGACTGAACCCTGGTTGGCTGAGCCCAAGGCAAGCATCCTATCACTGCACTATTTCTGTGGCCCCTAATAATTTTTGTGGTTGTTGTTATTAGTTGTGGGTGCCACACAATGGTGCTCAAAGACACATGTAATACCAGGGACTAAACTTAGGGTCTTGAACAAATAAAGCACTTGTCACATTTACAACTGTCTTTTTCCTTCTCTCTCTCTTCTTCAGTATCTTAGAGCCAGGAAACAGACCCAGAAGAAGATACATGTTAAAGAGGGTACCTCTGCAGATTAAATTACATATTTGGTGTTACTCTGTCATTAAAAAAAAATCCCTGAAACATCTGTAGCAATATGGGAAAAAGTTAAACAATGCTATGTTTGAAAGTGAGCGTAAGGGGGCTGGAGTGATGGTCAGGAGGCACTGGCCTTGCATACAATCAACCCAGGTCGATCCCGCATCCCATATGGTCCATGAGCACTGCCAGGGAGCAATTCCTGGGTGAAGAACCAAAAGTGACCCTGAGCAATGCCAGGCATGACCCTGAAAAAAGGTAAAAAAAAAACCAGAAACAAAAACCCATGAAATCAAATAATAGAAAAATAATGTAAAAGATCTCAGGAAAACAAAAGGAATAGACTTTTAAACTTTTCAATACTGACAGCAGGGGGCTGAGAGGACAGTAAAGGGATATCCATATGGCTCAAGTTCAGTCCCGACCATCACATGGCCTCCAGAGAACCACCGCAAGAGCACCCTGGAGGCCCAGAGCACAGCTGCAATGACCCTGACGGTCTGGGCACCATGAAGCCCGAGAAGCTCCACAACCTGTGGTCCTAGCTCTGAATCACTGGCGCCTATTGCTCAAGGAGCAAAGGGAATGGCCCGAGACCCTGTGAGCACTGCCTAGGGGGATTAGATAGAAAGCGCAGATTTAAAACAAGAAGTACTGATAGCACTGTGGGTTAGAATGCATTCGTTTTAAAAATATTCTTCAATGTTCTAAGCACTGTATTTCCAACTTTAAAAGTGTTAAAGTAGGGGCCGGAGTGATAGCACCAGCGGTTAGGGCGTTTGCCTTGCATGCGGCCGACCTGGGTTCGATCCCGGCATCCCATATGGTCCCCCGCACACCACCATGAGTAATTCCCTGAGCGAAGAGCCAGGAATAACCCCCTTAGCATTGCCAAGTGTGACCCAAAAAGCAAACAAAAAAAAGTGTTAAAGTAAGTATTTCCACCAGGAAGTTTCCTAGACTTTAGGCACTACCTACATCTAATCCTTGTTTTTCCCATGTGAGGACTAGTAATATTCTCTTGCTCTCCACTATACCTACAGCAGCTACACAGTGCCTACATAGTTAAGCAGCATTTCATAAACATTTAAATAAGTAACATCATTTTTATTATTATCTAATATTCATCTTAACTGCTAAAATGAAAAGACAATAAATTAGTTTTGCATTACCTGTTCCCTAGTAAAGTCAAAAGCATAGTCAGGGAAATTTCTCCTTCCTTGAGAAGGCCAAGGAACCTCCGGACTTGTCTGAGTAGCTTGCGTGACACTGTGATGTCTCTTCATAGCGCACTTTTCACCAGTAAGCAATACTGAATCGCTTTTATTGTTTCCTTTTCAACTCATTTCCAGTGTGAAGCATGTGAGAATCTGATCAAAGAAAAGACATGCTCAGATAACATTTCAATAATGTTTAATATTTGATAAGCCTCGTGGTTCTGTTAAGGAAAAACAACTTTTTAAACAATATCTATGATACAAAAAAGTCAGTAAAAGCAAAGGCTCATTCACAGAAAAGATGACTAAAACTGACAAATCTTCAACAGACTCTGAGGGTTGACCTACAGAACTTAGTCTGCCAAGGGGGTGGGAGCGGAAAGGCCTGAACACCAGTGGAAGGATGCTGGCACGCTGGCCATGGCCATGACACTGAAACACGGTACGCCTCGGGCCAGAGCAATAATCCAGTGGGTAGGGCATTTGGCTTGCACGTGGCCGACCTGGGTTTAAGAGGAAAGAGAGAGGGAGGGAGGGAGGGGGGGGGAGGGGGGGAGGGGGGGGAGGGAGGGGAGGGAGGGAGGGAGGGGAGGGAGGGAGGGAGGGAGGGAAGGAAGGAAGGAAGGAAGGAAGGAAGGAAGGAAGGAAGGAAGGAAGGAAGGAAGGAAGGAAGGAAGGAAGGAAGGAAGGAAATCACTAGAATCAGAAATAAAAGAAATACGAGAAAAAAGAAGGAAAGTAGTACATAACGGAAAGCGGATAAGGCAAGCAGAGGGAAATGAAGAGGGCTGACACAGAAATGGAGATAAAGGAAATAAACAGCAGAGAAAGAATGAGGAAGGGCGGAAGGAAGAATGAAGATGGCAGGGAAGGAAGAGAATCCGTGCTGACAGGAGAGACCGACATTCACGAAAGAAAAACATTTCCTTCAGTTGGCAGAAAGCACTCATTTCAAGTTTCTAGAACAAACTGTGGGGATCAAACTCCATGTCCCTTGGCAATGAAACATGTGAACGTACAGCTATCACCTCGTGTACACTTTGTCACTTATTTTCTAACTTGGACTATGGACAGTTATTCAACCTGTCTAAACTTCCATTTCTCTGTTTACAATCAGAGGGGAAAAGAATAGTCAGCCCTTAGGTAAGACAGAATATGGAACAGTGTGCTAACAATTGTCGAGGGTACTAATGCCAACCTAGAACTGAGCATTAAATAAGAGGCAAAAAGATATACATGACAACCCTTTAATGTATGTTCTGTAATCCATAGTCTGGAAGGGGAAGGAAAAGAGAAAGAGAGAGAGAAGGGAAAGAAATAAAGAACCTGCCATGGAGGAGGGCTGGGGGAGGGGAGGGAACTGGGGACGTTGGTGGTGGGAGATGGGCACTGGTGGAGGGATGGGTGCTGGAACACTGTATGACCAGAACCCAAATATAAACTTTTAATTGTATATCTTTGTAATTATAAAAGTAAAAAATTTGAAAAAAAGAATAGTCGCCTTATCACAAAGTATTAAGACAAGAATGAAATGAGTTAATGTAAATAAAAAAAATAACCTTTATATGGTCAATGGGATAGTAAAAGCGGCTAGACCGGGGCCCCTGAGCTTTGCTGGATACAGACCTGGAGGCCCAGGCACTGCTGAGACAGGCTGGTGTGCCTGGCACAGAGGCCTGAGCAGCCCTGCATCCTAAAGGCCTGGCACTAATCCTGTCACTCAGCCGCTCAAGAGTCCAGGCCTCTGGGTGAAATTAGTCAGAAGGAAAAGGATGGATATAGAATGACTGCATTCATTTGCAGGATAGAAAAAAAAAGTATGAGACTAATATCCAAGGCCAGGCAAAACTGAGCAACCCCTTAGCATTGCCGAGTGTGACCCAAAAGCAAAAAATAACTGTTAGAAATGGTAATGCCAGACTAGAACTGAGCATTTAACATAGGCAAAGGGATATGCATAACCTCTACATGTATGTATCGCAAGGCACAGTGTGGAGGAGAAGGGGGAGACAGAGAGAGAGAGAGAGAGAGAGAGAGAGAGAGAGAGAGAGAGAGAGAGAGAGAGAATGAGAGAGACAGAGACAGAGAGATAGAGGCAGGCTGGTGGAGGAGAGAGGGATCTGGTGGTGGGAAATGTGCACTGGTGCAGGGATAGGTGCTGGAAAGCTGACTGAAACCAATCATCAACAGCTTTGTAATTGTATATCTCACAGTGGTATAATAAAATTAAAAAAAAAGAGCCTCGGGCCTCCTGAGCATCACTTGGGGACAACCCACCCCAACCAAATCAAACCATACCAAACAAAAACCTCGAGGAACTTGAAAGCATCTTTCAAATATTCTTGGTACCACAATAGGTGTCTGACAAGCATCCGACTTTAAGGGTATATGCTTTCTTTCCCACTCCAAAGAAGCCCATGCTCCTTTTCTTCTCTCTTTCTCTCCCGCCTCTCTATTTCCCCCCCCCCCCTCTCCCACTTCTCTAAGTAAATTTCACTCAATAAAAACTATTTTGCCTCA
This sequence comes from Cryptotis parvus, assembly GCA_021461705.1. Taxonomy (NCBI): domain Eukaryota; kingdom Metazoa; phylum Chordata; class Mammalia; order Eulipotyphla; family Soricidae; genus Cryptotis; species Cryptotis parvus. Next base: position 30,710 of record JAJIBD010009337.1, on the reverse strand, counting down.
CTTAAAAAATTACAGTAATATTTAAATTGAAATTATATTTACATTTGAAAGTCTCTGAGTTTAGGTTTTAAACCTTTCTTTAGGTTCAATAATAATAGTAAAAAGAATCTCGCTGCATTCCCAGAAAGAAAGCATTATGCCAATGATTCTAAGGGTATTTACGGCAAAGAGTTGCTTATTAGACTTTTAAACATCCAGTGCGCCACTTCCCCACAGCATTCTGATGCACTCCCTTAGAGCTAAATGAAAATCAATGCCGCGATGGATTACTGTTCCAGCTGGCAGCGAGCCAGGCGTAGGTGTGCTGCGAGGGGGAAAATGCTGAGAGCCAATATGCTATTAAAAAGCAATAAACAACAGATGCCGCCTCATCCACACTCACCATTTTCTGCTGTCACTTATTGGGAATCACAATAGTTATCACCCATAAACACACAGACACACACACACACACAGACACAAACACACACACAGACATACACACACACACACACACCCACACACCCACCCACACACACACACACACACACACCATTTTTCGATTCCCATATCCTCCCGGAATACTATTTCCTCCTCCAACCTTGGTTCCCCTTTGTTGGTGTTCTTCTACAATCCGAGGTCCAGGTTAGCTTCCCTTACGCCTGCGCTTCTGTCCTGATGAAAGCCTGCAGTGCTAGGATAAGCCCTTCCCACACAGCTTTTGCTGTTACCCATGAGCTCTGGTATCTAGTGCCTTCATTCTGATATATACTCAAGAATCTCTCCTGACTTCCTCTTTGACCCACTGAGGCCATTCAATAGGATATTGTTCAATTTCCAACTATTTGAGTTTTTCTCAGATTTCTCTCTTTGTTTTATTACCCACTCCAAAGAATTATGATCTAAGAAGATCTTGGTATGATTTGTTTTCTTACTTTGAGTCCTAGTAGACGGTGAACCCTGTAGCATGATCCGTTAACACTGGGATCGGATGTGTACGCAGCTTTTTGGGAGGAGAGCCCCCAAACGTCAATTCAACACATTTCTTTGATTTCATCTTTTAAAGCTACTGTCTCCCTTACTGTTTCTCTGTCTGATTGACCATCTAATGCTAGAAGTATGGTACTATTATGCGGATATCAAGTTTTTTCCTTTGGTGATCCTTCGTTTGTATAAAGAAAATGAAGGACCAATCTACATTACTGTATATTATTATATACTTAAATCCGGCTCAGACCTCCACCCAGCAGACCAGCCTATCAGCGCCCGGCTCATCGAGTTCCACCCTGCAGCAGTCTTTCTTAAATCCGCTCAGGTATGCCGGTCCAGAGACTTGCAGACATGGGGCAGAGCTGCTACTGGCTCTCCCTGTGACCAGCCGCTCACGAGGCGCCCGGGAGGGATGGTGGGTTCTAGCCCTGGCCCCCCACCCCAGCAGGGCCTCGCAACAAGCCAGACGACCCCCCCACTCCATCAGGGCCTCCATTTTCCACATCTGGACTTCTCTCTCATCAGACCTCCACCCAGCAGACCAGCCTATCAGCGCCCGGCTCGCGGGGCGGTTCATCAATAAATGCTGGACTTAGAGATGCCTACAAGAGTATGCTACCTGCAAGGCAGAGCCTGGCAAGCTACCCGTGTTGTATTTGATATATATGCCAAATACCAGTAACAATTATAGACCTCATTCCGGAATGGATTGAGGCTCTTTATGTTCCTGGAGCAAGCAGATGCCTTGGGCTCTACTAGCATGAAACAGGACATATGGAGATGTTACTGGGGCCCGCTCGAGCAAATCGATGATGAACGGGAAGACAGTGATACAGTGACAGTGATTATATATTCAGGGTTCAGTCTTTTGATCATTATATAATGTCCACCTCTCTTAACCTTTTCAAATCAAAGCCTATTTTGTCTGATAAAATAGCTGTTCCTGCTCTTTTCAGCCTCGTGGAGGAGCAACTCCTCCACTGTCTTCCTCACTGTTGCTCGGAAATCCTCCATCCACTCCACCGCAGTCCACCCTAATATAATCCAGGGCCAAGGGGGCTTGTCATTTGATTCCGGTCTGTTCCTTAATTTGGGCAACCTGGTGGTGTCATGGGGGGGTACGGGAGGCTTATGCTGCAGCTCTTCAGAAATCGCCATGGTCCCCATCTCAAAACTCTTTAAAAACAACAACAAAATCCCCTGATCTATTTAATTGGTTAGAGAATGTTTCCCTGCTAGTATTATTTTCTTCAACTGTTTAAGAATTCTTTGGTGCATATTTACTCCATTTTCTTTTCTGTTTGTAGGGGGAGAAGGGAGATCTGGGGGGACCCATATCCACCTAGTGCTCCACGGTGCTCCCTACAGCCCGGGGGGGGCTGTGCAGTGCTGGGAACAGAACCCAGAGCTCCTGCATGCAGAGCTTGCGCCTAGCCCCGCATCTAGTGAGTTACGGGGGGGGAGAAAACGAGATACGGATATTATGTGTGTGTGTGTGTGTGTGTGTGTGTGTGTGTGTGTGTGTACACACACATATATATAAAATACGGATATAATCCGTATATATTATATTATATATATTATACGGGTATATTATATATATATAATATAATATTATATGGATATAATCCGGATCTCACCCAAATATAATCTATCAACTGGATATAATCATCCCTTTATGGGGCTTAAGCGCAGTAGCATCTCCTTCCACTGTTACAGCCACAGGAAACAACCACTGAAGCCTGCTCCTTGGTAGCAGCAGAGAACGGAATTGCAAAAAGCAGTGCCTAGATTACTGACATGGCCTCAGTTCCTGGTGGCACGCCTCTCTTGTTTCTAAGGAGGGAATGCTTGAGAGTCAGTCTTCTGGGTTCTCCGGGTCCCACTTCGCTGGTCTTGCCAATGACACAATATGGCCTACTAAACTAATGACTTCAGAGGAAAGAGCCAGGTGCGTCATTTACTCTCTTCTGACTTTGGTTTAAGCCCTGTCTGCAGAAAGGGCACACTCCAATAGACCTGCAGCTGTGGGATCTAGAGGCTCATCGAAGCAAACCTGTCTTCCCAGTGGCCTAGGCTACCCTCTCCATGTAATCAATTTTGATCTTCACTGCTCTGACTTCTAGGAATGTTACAGCTGGCCCCAATTTCAGAGAGATTCCTCAGATAAGCATTCCCTGCAGACTACCCTATGTACACGATGGCCAGCTCCAGCAAGCCGAGCTGCTGAAACTCAGGGGTACACCGGTCTTCGGGCTAAAACCTTTCCCTACCCTGCCAAAGCCCCAACAGGTACACCCATACCCCAGGGCTGCTGCCGCACAAATATATATTATATTTTATATATAATCATCCCGCAACTTCACTGCTTCACCACCAACCTCCACAGAGATGCTGACAAAACTTCCTGAAACTTCTTTCAAAATCTAAAAATTCTGCGCTCTTCTCAGGAGAAGATTAAAGTGTCCCTTAATCAGCTATTACTGTATTATGCACAAATAAAATAAACAAATGTGTAAAGTGAAATGACATGCATGTACATAATTTCAATTCAAATTTTGGTAAGTTTTCAATTATCTGAATACATACCTCTGATATGAAAAGAGCCATCGTCGCTTCTCTCTACCACAAGATGGTCAATATGAAAAAGTTACGGAGCTGGTTCAAGAGAGACTGTACTCCGAGGGCTGTCATCCTACAGCAAAGAGACTGGCATGTGGTCATTACAGTACATTACACAAGCAAAAGTCATCTTTTTTAACATGATTTGAGCCAACTTTTTTCTTTTCTGTTGTATGTGTGTTCTGTATTGTGTGTTCTGAGGCTTACACCTGGCTTTGTGCTCAGGGGATCAGACCCGGCAGGTCAGCCACATACAAGGCAAACACCCTACCCCAGTGTACTATCACTTCAACATGTCTATAAACGTCAGTTTATGCAGCGAAAACTTCTCATTCTGTTTTATTTTCTATTTTCCGAAAGTATTCCTATCATCACAATACCCAACAAATTCTAATAAATGTCGATGTTAATATCGTAGGGAAGCCTGTTTTCAGATGTGAATCGAAGCCCAGGCAAGAGAGATAGCTAAATGGTCTGACCGTAAGGAAGCCTGTTCAACCCCTGGCACCGCATAGCACCACACAGAGCCAGAAGTTGTCCCTGAGCACAACCAGGAGTGGCTCCAAAACAAAAAAAACGGGGGAGGCTTCCAGAGAGCTAGCAGAGGGGCTAAGGTGCTTGCCTCGCATGTGGTCAATGCTGGCTGAGGTTGATCCCCACTGCTCCACATGGCTCCCCAAGTACCACCAGCGGGCACAGAGAGAGGAACAGCTCCTAAGCACCAATGGCTGCTGCCCCAAAACAAACCTGTGCCCCCTCCAGAGTGTCCAGGTAAGCAAAAAACATTTATGGCATTAAAAGATAAAACAATAACATACTTTTTAAATTTATTTTTGTGTTAGAAATTTGTATTTTCATTGGCATCACTGTTGCAACAGTCTCATCCTCTAAAAAATGCTGAATATTTATAAGAGAAGATGTAAGGAACTCAGTGCTAAAGTTTTCTATATGGCATTGCAGAAACTGCTTTTTTCTGCAAGAGGAGAGTGTATTACAGCACAAGGTCCACTTTCGAATCTCAGAGTAATCTCGGGAGAAGGTTTGGAATGAGTCGTCACCCTATGATCTGAACCTATGGAAAAGGAACACAGAGGTTTTATTTGTAAAAAAAGCACTCTTGATTATGCCAGTAAAAAAGGTTATTGTCACTTTGCATCGTAAAGCAATAATTAAACTCTATGTAGCTTCATTTTAATCAAAATTTAGGGGCTGGAGAGAGAGTACAACAGGCAAGGCACATGCCTTGCATGCGGCTGGACCCAAGTTTGATCCCCGCATACCATATGGTCCCCCGAGCACCACCAGGAGTAATTCCTGAGTGCAGAGCCAGGAGAAACCCCTGAGCATTGCCGGGTGTGACCCAAAAAACGCAAAAAAAAAAAATTTTTTTTAATTTGTTTTAAAAAAATTTAAAATTTCTTTAAAATTTAAAATTTTTTAATTTTTTAAAAATAAAAAATTTTATTTTTATTTGAAATAAAATGGAAGAAACGGAAGCCACGTATTTCCTATGGTTGGCAGGCAAATAGCACATCCAGGGAGGGAATTGGGGACATTGGTGGTGGGAAATGGGCACTGGTGGAGGGCGGGTGCTGGAACACTATGGGACCGAAATCTCTAAACATGAGCAACGTTGTAATCTCACGGTGGTATAATAAAATGTTTAATTTAAAAAAAAAGACTCTAAAAAATAATTAAAAAATAGCACATCTATCTTCGATTCTCTATGAGGTGAGAGCATACTTATGCCATATCAGGCAGATCTGTACATATTTCAGGATGCTTTATATCAGATACTGCAATGCACGTATAGAACAAAGAAATCCTGGGGCTGGAGCAATAGTGCAAACGGTATGGCATTTGCCTTGCACAATCACCTGAGTTAGACCCCTGGTACCCCTATGGTTACTCGAGCCTGCCAGGAATGATCCCTGAGAACAGAGCCAGGAGGAAGCTCTAAGCACAGCAGGAAACACTAAGGCTCAGCTCAACAGACTGGAGCACATGCTTCCTGCCTACATATACAAGAGGGCCAGATCTGACTCTTGAATACAACTGGGGCAGCCAGGAGCAATGAGCCAGGAGCATCCCTGAGCTCTGCCAAATATGGCACAAACCAAAGAAAAAAATTTCAATGAAATAGGAAGGTATTTAGGCAAAAGCAGAGTCCCGGGGTTAAGGTGCTCGCCTTGCACAAGGCAGGCCCAGTCTGATCCCCGGCACTGCACGTGGTTCCACAGCACTGCCAGGAGTAAGCCCTGTGCACCACAACACCACAAGGTATGGCCAAAAACAAAACTTCAAAAAAGATTTTTCAAAATTTTTAATCATCTGAAATCTTTAGAATAACTATTCTAATAAATTTGTTTCTTCAAATGTAAACAATGCCTCATAACTCCATATAAATTTTGAAACAGACACGGTTAATGTGGATTCATCCCCAAACACTGCTTGTTTTATTTAGATAGCTATTGTGGGCAAAGCAATGTACTATTGCCAGAATAAATAATCAGGAACACAGGGTACCTGATTCTTCCAAATATTAAATTAATCATGATAAGAAATATTCACATATGAAGCAGAACAAAAAAAACTGACACCTATTCTAGCATGGCATTTAAATTAACCTTTCTGGGATTACTGTCTTACACTTTTTATATATAAAAATTCCAGTTTTCTCAAACCTATCACAGAATTGTAAGACTAGACAGGGAACGGAGTTCAGCAGTAGAGCACTTGCCTTGCACGTGGAAGGTCTGATTCCCAGTAGCACAAAATAAAGTAAGACTGTTAAGATCGCGGCAGCGAGAGGAGTGGAGAGTACAGCTGAGAAGGCACTCGTCTGCAGGAGCCCACCCGCACCCGGCCCCAGCACCAGTGTTGTCCCACTGAGGACAATGATACCTGAGTGGGCAGGAGGAAGCCAGAGTAGAGACGGGCTTGGCCCAAATCCCTCAATCTAGCCCAGCCCTGGGCTGGGAGGGGGCAAGGGGGTGAAGGGAGGAAAGGAAGAACTGTGAAAGTATGAATAAAGGAAAATTGGCAAAATATCTTCAAAATTATATTTCTATGACCAAAATACTTTATGAAAATAAGGACAAATATCTTACATTACTAGAAATAGCTTAAATTACTAGAAATGCTTTTCCTTAAACTCATTTATACTAAATATGTAGAATGAGAGATGAGACACATGTATAAAAATACAGGCATTTAACTCACATCCTAGCTTACCTACTGGCCGATTACAAAGGTAGTGCCGAAGGCTGATATTGCCTAACTGATCCGGTGTGACTCGGTCCACTTGAAGACAGATTTCAGCATCTTCGCCTCGGATGTCAATCTCCCCACTAATACCAGTGATTTTAAACACCACAACTGACATCTGGTAAGGATTATAAAACAGCATTAGTATGCTAAGTAACTGAAAACATTTATGAACTAACACAGGAAATTACTGTACAGCTACAAGATTACTATGACTTAATAAATGAAAAAAGAAAACCTTAAGACTAATAGAAAATGATGCCTGTTGGGCTAAAATAATAGTTCTGTGGGCAGGGTGCGTGCCTTACACAAGTCACCCTGGATTTGATTCCCAGCACCCCACATGGTCCCAAGCACAAAGCCGGAGTAAGTCCTGAGCATTAAAGGGTTTGACATCCACCCCCCCACCCCCCACCAAAGCAAATTATGGTAGTGTAAAATTTACAACTTCTTCTTTTTTTCTTCTTATGCATTCAAGAAAAGAATTTTTATTTTAGGACATAAAAATTAATCATAAGAGAGCTCCATATGCAAAATTATTTTCATAAAAGCCGGTGGCCTAAAAGATTACTTCACTAAATCAGGCAAGCCTGAAATAATCCAGTAGCATACTTCTTTAGTCAACTGACCACCATCCTTACCATCTTTCTATACCTGGTTGAGCTCAAGGCAATAATCAAACCAAGGTCTGCCATGAGTGTCTAACCCACATACTATCTCTCCAGTCTAGAGTACTAGGCAGGCATGGGCCGGCCGCAGTGCAAGGCAAACGCCGTACCCGCTGGGCTATTGTTCCGGCCCCTAGACTATATTTAAATAGAACCAAATTAAGGTAAAAAAAAAGGGGGGGGAAGAAATAAATATCTCCTCAATACAACAAATTAGAAAAATAAAATTTAGAGAAAACATTTTACCAAAAGGAAGGGAAGAATGTTCAATAGCAGATCAGATACAGCAAAGCATCTACTATCTAAATCAATTGTTTTTACATATTAATGAATTTAAAAGTGTACATACTAAATCCAGTGGCATTTCCCTTCACTGAATCTCAATCAAATAATTACCAAATCATCATGATTTTCTTGAGCACCCTCCGAGTTTGTACTGACGGCATCTGGAGAGTTTTCACCAAGATTCATGATGTTTACACTGGCATTTGCACTCTCTGCTGGACTCTGGGAATTTGTAGCTGAGTTCTTTTTAATGGCTGAAATAATATAAAAGCAGACTAATAAATAAAATTTTGTATGAGATTATTTATCCCTTCAATATTTTCTTGAATCCTAGCCCTTAGAAACAATAAACAAATTAAACTGCAGTTAAATTAAAACAAACCAAGAAACCCCACCCACCTCACAGGAAAAGCTGGTGGTTACTAAAGCCCCTGTTTTCCCCCCCGAAGGGGGTGACTGGGGGCTCCACTTCCACAAGCTTTGGGCACCCTCTAATCTTTCCTACACGTGTATTCTTGCTGTGCTTCAGAATTTCTCACGTTCTCTGTGACAAAAGACAAAAATATCCTGGTGTGCAGGGAAACTCTTAGAGTTGGTGTCGGGTGAGTAGTTCAGTTAAGTCTTTATCGAGAAAAATCTATACATAGGGGCTGGAAAGAGAACAAAAAAGGGCTTTGACCATACTCGAGTTCCACATGGTGGTACCCTAAGCACCACCAGGAGTGACCTGAGGGGCAGAGCCAGGGAGCCTGCAGCACTGCCAGGTGTGACCCCCAAAACCACACACACACACACACACACAAAAAAAAAAAACCACTAAATCAACATATATATATATATATATATATATTATAAAATCACATATATGTACACAACACACATAACATAATAAGTAGATATACACGTGTGTATAAAATATGCTGGGAAAGGTCTGAAGGTATATATAGTCATATTCATACATGTTTATAGCAAAAGTTGAAGGTAATTACTCCCAGAGTAGGAATCATAACAAAGGCAAGAATACAACTATACTAAAGCGATACCTTCACTTCTTTTGTTTTGGGGCCACACCTGGTACTGCTCAGAAATTATTCCTGTATTCAAGGATCACTCCTGGTGATGCTCCAGGGAGAGGGGGGTGTCGGGGATCCAACCCAGGTCGGCTGTGTGCAAGTCAAACGTCCTACCTGCTGTGCTATCTCTCTGGCCCAGGCCTTCAATTCTTACTCCATTTTTAAACCCTGGCTGTGTGCTCAGGGTTGACCCCTAGCAGGACTCAGGGGACCATTCAGGATGGTGAGGATCGAATCCGGATTGGCCATGTGCAAGGCAATGCCCTACCTGCTGTACTATCTCTCTGGTTCCAAAGTGTGTGTGTGTGTGTGTGTGTGTGTGTGTGTGTGTTTAAATAAAAAAGAAATCTAATTTCTAATGGAAATAAAATCCTCTGACATAAATAAAACTGATTACAGCTGAGGAGAACTAGGAACACTTGGTCATTTATCATTTTCCTCTTTTTGGTTTTGGAGTCACAACCAACAGTGCTCAGGGCTATGCCTAGCTCTGTGCTCAGGGATCACTACCACGGACACTCAAGGGAACCATACAGAGATACCAGAGCTCAAACCCAGGTCAGTGTGTGCAAAGCAAGCACCCCATCTAGAACTATTTCTCTGGCCCTCTGGTCCACACTCCCTCACCCCCTTCCCTTCCCTACCCCCTTCCCCTTTCATTTTTAGTGAGGTACCAGGATTTACAATCACTTGATCACTTGACATCCCGTTATTCATCAATTTGCTCGAGTGGGTGCCAGTAATATTTCCATTTGACCCTATCACGTGCCAGTGTAGCCCAATGGCATTTGGTTGCTTCAGGAATATGAACTGGTGCCCTCAAACCGTTCCTTCAGGGTCTTGACAAAGAAGTCTGACCATCTTGTAGGTGGGCGGCCACGTGATCTTTTGACATCCTGTGGGATCCAGTCGGTAAAGGCTCTAGTCCAGCGGTCGTCTCCAAATTGCATTACATGTCCAGCCCATCTGATTTTCGATGCCTTGGCAAACAAGACAGCGTTCCTGACTCTGGAACAGCGACGGAGGTCGGAGCTCGAATTCCCTTCTCTCACTTGAGTGAGGCGTGATATTCCAAGCATAGCTCTTTCGATTCCTCTCTGGGAGACCAGAATAGCATTCTCATCCTGCTTTCGTAGGGCCCAGGTCTCTGAGGCGTATGTTAATGCAGGGAGAACAGTGGAGTTGAAGAGATGTGCCTGGAGCCGGAGGTTCTTTGTCTTTTTTAGCTATTTCTTCGATGCTTCTGAAGGCGTTCCATGCCGCTCTCTTCCTCCTGTGCAGCTCAGGTTTTAGGTGGTTCATCATGTTGATTTCTCGACCTAGGTACACATAACTGCTGCATTCAGAAATGTCTGTTCCATTGAGAGTGAATGGGGCCTATGGAACTAGTTCATTTTTCATGAACATAGTTTTGCTGAGATTCAGCTGTAGACCTATCTTTCCACGTTCCGGTCGAAGTCAGCCAGCATTTGTGCTGCTTGGCTAACGTTTGGTGTTATTAGAACAATGTCATCTGCAAAGCGGAGGTGGTTTAATTGCCAGCCGTCTATCTTCACTCCCATTCCTTACCATTCTAAATGTTGCATGATGTTCTCAAGGGTGGCGCTGAAGAGTTTTGGTGAAATGGTATCACACTGCCGAACCCCTCTTTTGACATCAATGATCACTTCTTTGTAGAATGGTGAGATCCTGGTGGTGAATCCGTAATACAGCTCACGAAGGATCTTGATGTATTGGGTTTGAACGGCCCTGTTTGGCTAGGGCTTCGATGACTGCTTCAGTCTCCACAGAATCAAAGGCTTTCTTTAAATCAATGAATGTGAGACAGAGGGGCATCCTGAACTCCCTACAAATTTCAGTACTGTTAATTATATCTTTTTTACGCACAAATCATTCTAGTATCCCACCCATCACCAGAGTGGCCGCCTCTCTACCCTATGTCCCAAGGTTCCTCCCAGTCACCACACCCCACATAAGCTCAATTTTTTAGACAAAAATCTCCAGTTCAATACATTTGGTCATTCATTTTTCCCTTACGATGTTTTTTTAATACCTATGAGAGAGATCTATGAGATCTTTTAAGATCTATGAGAGAGATCTTCAGTTTTTAATTTACTGTGGAAGTGGTGATACCTACACACAGACATACAAGGCTACATAGAGTGAAACTCCTGAAATTCCGCACAACTGGTAATCAATGATAGGTTAATAAAACTTTGTTTGCGAGAACCACATATCTTTCTTTTAACAAATTATTTATTTTGGTTTGGAGGTCACACCCGTGTAAGTCCTGACTCTGCACTCAAATTACTCCTCCGGTGGTGCCTGGGAACCATATGTGATGCCAGGGATCGAACCTACATCAGCCACGTGGAAGATGAACACCCTATATGTGGTACTATCTCTCCAGCCCCCTTTTTTTAACAGGTAAATTTAAAATATTAAAAGCATAAATAACTTTATACTAATACATTTTAAAATTTACATGACATAGATAAATCCTACAAATATAGAATTTAGGTTAAGAGGAGAATTAGCAAAATGTTAAGGGAAAATTTGAACCTTATCATTCGTTACACCTAAATCCATTTTCCTTATATATTTCAAGGCTCAAAAAACATCAAGGTGCTGAAATCTAAGACAGTAATTATTAAGGCAGACCACAAAAGCAAAATACAAATGAGAACATAACTTTATTCTGTGAAACTGATAAACAACTGAACATCCAGTATCAAAGAGTAAAAAGTTCTGGTACATCCTTTTTGTCTGTTTGTTTTTGCTTTTGGGATACACCGACAGTGCTCAGAGACCATATGTGGTACCAGGAAGTAAAACAAGGCCACAATCAAGACACAGGTTTTAACCTGTCTTCCGAACCTCTCATGGCACATGTATAATGTGGAATTTGGGCATATTTTCAAAGAAGTTTACACACTGAAAATTCTTACAAGTGATGAAAGTATAAAAACCATGTGTACTACAATAAATACATGAGAACAGGGACCTAAATATAATTAATAGCATAAATCTCTAGAATAGGGACCTTTGGGTTATTTTCAAAATTAGTTACGTATATTTTCTAGATCGAGTATTTTTTTATTTATCAGTTATAAATAAAAAAGAAAAATCACTAACACTTTCTTGGGAATAAATATGGATATTTCCTACAAGACCACTCTCTGTGTGTAAAGTGTGCTGTATCACTTCACAAACGAAACCCTGTTGTTAGAATTTTTAAGAGATAAAACAATGGGAAGGATGTCTAGCTTGCATGAGACCAACCCATGGTCCATCCCCAATAACCCATATGGTCCCCAAGCCCCTCCCGGGAATGAGTCCTAAGCAGAACAAGTTGTGGTCCCAAAACAAACATCATAAAGGAGGCCAAAAGACTGAGCATATGCTTAGTATACAGGAGGACTGGATTCAAACATGAAGATTCACACAGTGCTCCTGGCACCACTGGGAAAACCCTAAGCACAGACCTGGGAACAATCCTCGAACACCACCAGTTGTGGCTCTAATATAAAAATAAAAAAGGCAGGGAAACCTTGTGGTCCTAATATAAAAATTGAAAGGCAGGGAAAATAAAGGGGGCAGGGAAACCAAGCAATAGAGAAAACTATGACTCTAGATTGCTTAATTACCTGTATCAGTTCATATGCTAGTGTACTTCTACAGTTAACCAGTAGGGTGCACCGGGCAAGAGACTGCTAAGAATGGCTTATACTGAGGCTGAACTACGGAGATTTTCCAAAGTCTAAGGAGTAAGGAAGCAGTACAGCATTCTGGCTGGGGTAGGGATGCGACGTGGGGTCAACCACATGCCACCCAAATGTAATGCCCTGGCTTTAGTGTCTTGCACTGCACTAGAGACAGGGTAGCTTACATCCTTGAGTCAGGTCATAACTCTTTTAGACAGGTCACAAACCTGTGTAAACCACTTCCTAATTATATACTAATTTCCAAAATCTTCAGCTCCTGAATCTATGTACCAAGTTAAAGTAAACAGATTTAGCTGAGTGCCCTTATTCTGACTTCTATGTGAAGGATAAGGCTGATTAAGAATGGCGTGGTTGGGGATGGAGAGACAGCACAGCAGGGAGGGCATTTGCCTTGCACGTGGCCAACCAGGCTCAATCCCTGACATCCCATATGGTCCTCCTAGCACAGTCAGGAGTTAATTCCTGAGCAAAGAGCCAGGAGTAACCCCTGAGTGTTGCTGCATGTGACCCAAAAAGCAAAAAAAAAAAAAATTTTTTAAAAAGGGACTGGTCCCTGATATATTCATTTAAAAAAAAAATGGCCTTGTCTGTTCACTAATTTTGCTTTGTTTCTTTTATCATGTTACGTATATGTATGAATATAAATTTCTAGTAATATTACATACAAGTGAGAGCAGAGGTTATCTTTATAATATGAATTTTTAACTCATGTACTTACCTTTTTCCAAACATCTGTGACTCTCACTTCCATCACTTTCTAGCAGCTGTTCTTCCAAAATCATGCTATCAAGTGAAATGGTATCCAATGAGATATGTGAGGAGCTTCTTTCCATGTTCTTATGAGAAGGATAGAATGGAGGCAGGCTGGGTGGACAACGTTCCTTAGGTTTTTCACTGTTAACAAAATTATTTAAAAAACCATCACTTATAAGGAAAATAATTTTTTACTAAACAAGGCTTCTAGGAGCCATACAGTAACAGGGTTAGAGTACAAACTTGTCTTGCACAACGAACCAAATTCAATCCCAGGATTAGAGTGCAAGCTTGCCTTGCACAATGATCCAGGTTCAATCCCAGAGTGAGAGTACAAGCTTGACTTGCGCAATGAGCCAGGCTCAATCCCAGGATTAGAGTACAAGCTTGCCTTGTGCGCAATGAGCCAGGTTCAATCCCAGGATTAGAGTACAAACTTGCCTTGCACAATGAGCCAGGCTCAACGCCAGGATTAGAGTACAAACTTGCCTTGCACAATCAGCCAGGGTCAACCCCAGGATTAGAGTACAAGCTTGCCTTGCGCAATGAGCCAGGCTCAACCCCAGGATTAGAGTACAAGAAAGCTTGCCTTGCGCAATGAGCCAGGCTCAACCCCAGGATTAGAGTACAAGCTTGCCTTGCGCAATGAGCCAGGCTCAATCCCAGGTACCGCAGATGGATCCCTAAAGGATACCTTAAAAACAGCGAGGTTTGCCCTTTCGACCCCCAAAAAACTTCAAACTAAATTAAAATGTATAAATATAATTTTTTAACTTATTTTAAGTTCAAATTTTAACACAAGGGGCCAGAACGGTAGTCCAGCAGGTAGGCGTTTGCCTTGCACGCGGCCGGCCCGTGGCGGCCCGGGTTTGATCCCCGGCATCCCATATGGTCCCCAAGCACCGCCAGGAGTAATTCCTGAGTGCAGAGCCAGGAGAAACCCCTGAGCATTGCCAGGTGTGACCCAAAAAAGGAAAAAAAAAATTAACACAAGTTTTCTGCAAAAATACTTACTCTTTTGTGCTACCTGAACAATGTTGGGTATTTTTAATCATTGGAGTTCTGCCTAAAACCAAAATATACAGGAAAAAAGAAACAAGCCATAGTTGCTATGTAATATAGCTACCTTAACGATGACTGTGATTTAAGTCTTCTGACTGTGGGCACTTCTTTACTGACTTCTGAGTTCTCCGAAAGTGATACAGTTTCTGGAAACAAATCTTCAGCCTTAATAATGGATGCTATGGCTTCATTTCCTTTACCAGTCAAACCAAGCATGTGCTGATCACCATCATTACTGAATGACAGCATGCTTGGGTCTTGTCTGTTGCTTGAGACCATACCTGAATCTGTAGAAACTGAATCCTTATTACTTGTTTCTGATACTTCCGCGCACGTTTGCAAACATTCCCACTAGTTTCATCTTCTCTTATTTTTCCTAAATTTGTATCGGCTAAGTATAGAAAATTGCCTTTTTGCAGATTTGTATCACTAGCTGATTTCAAAAGTAAAGGATCCGTCAAAGGAACATGGCTAAGATCAACACTCATTGACCTGCTGTCTGACAAGTGGTTGGCAGTTACACTTCTGCTCTGATTTGCAACACTACCAACAGGCTTTCTCTTTGAAGCCAAAACCTCTCCATTTTCTGCAGGCAAATAATCAGGAACCATTGGGCTCATACCTTCAGAAGCAGGAGTCTTTATAGCATTTGCATAACCCACTGGGTGTAGTAAAGAGAGCTACCTCTGCACTTTTCAGTAAAATCCCAATGCAAACGGATGTCTGACCAGCAGGATTGCCTGTCACAGCTTCTACGTCTTTTCTTAAGTTCTCTGAAAGCAGAATGAGGGATTCATGGAGGAACAGCAGGAGCAGGTACTGGTAGTGATTAATCTGCATGCTGACATGTTTGTGAATCTGAACCAGAACATGAATATCTGCATCTGAAGAGGAAGAGGAAAATCTTACAGGCGTCTCTGAAGGTTTCTGACTACCATTTGTCAGGGGCTCAGACTCTGTACTGTAATATTCCTTCAAGAGCTTTTTTCGCTTCAGCCGCCCGGAGAGGCCACTCGACTCACTCTGAGATGTGTTAATAGAGACTTGGCTACAAGTCTGCAGCTCTTCCCGCGACACTGCGTACTTTTGCTGGTTGACAAATCCAGACGGAAAGAGGGAATGCGTCTATGAAACTTACTGGTCGCCCTTTTCCACTTTTGGTGCCTTCATAATCAATCCAAAACTGGGAAAAGTACACAGCCCAAACATCTGTGGCAGCAGAAGTTTTGAGGGTATTTTTATCCAATATGGGAATGATATTTCCTTTATAAACTTCATGCATCTTGGTATCCTGTTCATGAGCGTGTCTCTGGAAGATTGGATGCAGAAGATTGAAACTGTCACAAGATTTGGGAAAGCGGGTAAATGTTTTACTGAAAAAATCACAGTCTTTGAAGTCCTGAAACAAAGCTTCTAGGTCGGAATGGCGACAGTTCGGACAGTGCCTTGTGTTTGTGGCGATTATTTCAGAACTCTGAATAGAAATTGCACGTGGCTGGTCTTTATGGCATTCAGACTTCATTTCAGAAGGAATGACAAACTAAAAAAAAGAAAAAACAAACAAACTTACAAATTCATATATCTTGAAATAAAATAATCAAGACCATTACAAGCTTAGAAATCTTTCCATCTACAACAGTAATTCCCTAGTTAGATAAACACCTCTAACCTTCTATTCCCAAGTCTTTTTTATCAAATCTAGTAAAAAGAATTTCAGTGATTACCCACTAAGAAAAGAAAAACTTATAAAACAAGCATAACATATATATGTATGTGCATGTTTGTTTTATATGTTATAAACATGTTATAAACATACATGTATGTTTGTATGGGTTTAGAATATATGACACAATAGAAAGAACAAAATTAAATTGCATCAGTATTATTAAATGCGTGCCTAGGTCCTGAGTTAAAACCTGAGAACTAGTACACAGAACTGAGAGCGACCCTGGTGGGTGTTGCTGAGGGGGTCGAAGGGAGACCGGGACAAATAAAGTAATAACTTAAAGAGAAATCAAGAGGCCCTTGGCCTCCCGGTGAGCGCAGAGGTCCCGGGCCAGCCACGGCCATGGGGAGACCCAGCTCAGAGTGAGCTGAGCAGCAGCGGCCTGCTTTGCTTCCTCCGCAGGGGAGAGCAGGGGGCCGCCTCCTGCAGCGGGTGGGGGAGCCCCTGACTTGGGCACAGCAGGGAAACCCTGGCGGGAGGGTCGCCTTGTGGCTTGGCCCCCTGATCTCAGGGAAGTCATGCCTGGGATGCTTTTCCAGGGGGATGTCTGATGCCGCAACTGTTGTGCCCCTGGAAGCCTCACCCCCTCCCCCGGGTTCCCAGAGGGGCTGTGGGGGGAGGGGGCTGGCGCCCCTTCCCTGTGATACCCCTTGTTTTCCTGCTGAGTTTTTCTGCGGGCGGGGATGAAGGCAAGGGGCTACTTGTCTTGAAGTCATCAGGATTTGCTCTTGCAAGAGCTTTGGTCTCAAGTCTCAGAGACTGGCAAACTGGAACGTTTCATTTTCTTTAAAAATGGGGAAAGTGCCATCTGCTTCAGCCACTCCATGACCTCTGAGAAGGCCCTGTGCACTGAAGATTAAAACCTGGTGCGTGTGCGTGTGCGTGCGTGTGCGTGTGCGTGTGTGTGTGTGTGTGTGTGTGTGTATGTGTGCTTTACAAGTTCTGGTTACAAAAAAAAAATTTTAAATAAAAATAAAGAAAAAGTATCACGTTTGGAAAAGAAAAATTTTTTAGTTAAAATACTTGAGTTCCTGGTAATTAGATGAAATTCAAATGATGACAAATGTATTAGAATCATTTTCTGTGATAAAATTATGAGAAGCTGGACGAGTAGTAGTAGATGGGCAGGGTGCTTGCCTTGCACACGGCCGACCTGTGTTCGAGGCCCAGCAGACTGACCTATATGGTCCTCCACCCCTGCCGGGAACGGTGCCCAAGCACAGAACCAGGAGCACGCAGAGCACCGCTGGGTGTGGCCCAAACCAAAAATTATGAATAAGCTTAGATGTACAGAGACAAAGTTTCCAGAAATAACAAATCCTTAAAATATTCATTCACATCAAAGTTCGAAGCAGTCTTAAAACTGTTCATGCCCATAAAATGAAAAAATTATTAAAAAAAAAATTTTAAAGAACAACTGTAGGGCTAGAGAGTCAGTACAGCACTCTCTCCACAAGGCCTTACACAGGCCAGCCTGTGCTCAATCCTCGGGACCCAGGGGGTGCCCCAGCCCTGTCAGGAGTGAGCCTTGAGAATGGAGTCGGGAGTAAGGACCAAAAACCGACAGCATAATAGTAAATATTACTCCCTAGAAACGTTATTTCACTTGCTTGTCTCTGTGTATTTACTCCAACTCTACAGAAGCCCACATTCTCTCTTGTTGATGTATTTCCTTTTTTCTATCTCCTAACATCTTTCTAAGTTTCATTCAATAAAAGCTATCAGACTTCTCTCTCTCTCTCTCTCACACACACACACACACACAGAGCAAAACCCTCTGATCGAATACTGTAAACTCTTTGAGGATACCTTCAAAGATTATTGAGTAGGAGCGAGAGAGAGTACACTGGGTAAGGCATTTGCCTTACATGTAGCAGACCTGAGTCTGAGTCCTACGCCCAGATGGCCCCAAGATAAATAAAGACAAATGTAGTCTCTAGCAACAGAAATAAAAACAAAAGCTGTCATCCACACCAAGGCGTCTATAGAGTACTATACACTTGATAGATATAGCAAGTACTATACTAGTTACTTTTTGGCAAACTTCCTTTAAAGTTTAAATATACATGGAATTTATATTAACTATTTGGTTAAAGAAAGGACAATAAAAGGACAAGTTCTGAGTATCTTGGGATATCAAGATATACGGAGTAAATAAATACCCTATATAACTTACAAGCATTAGTGTACTGCTTATAATCCTTCTTGCAATGTATTTATATATTTATTTAGGTCGCTATGGGAGCCACCGGGATAACATGCTGGGAAAGGGAGAGCTTGGGTGCATCCAACGCCAAGTACATTTGTACCACTGGAATCACATCACTGGCTGGCCCTTAGTCAAGCTTTTGAAATTTATTAGTTCTCGAAAGAAGTGGGGGGGGGGGGGGGAGAAGGACTGCAGTTACTTATATTAATCACCAGCAAAGGACAGTAAAATAAATAAAAGGGAAAAAAAGGAAGGTAGAGGAAGGGAACAGTCTCTTACTGCTTCTGTATGTGGAGATCAAAATCCAAACTGAAGGTTAGAGAGCATACAAGGGTAAAGGCACTGCCCTGTAGCTGCAGGCCTGCGTTCAACCTCTAGTGCCACAGAACAGGCCCTGCGGACGGCTGGTTGTGGCCCAACCTCCAACTAAAACGGAAACCTCAATCTCAAAATTAAGATTCTGGTGAAGTCTATTTAAATAAGCATCTATCATAAATTCTGAAAATTACAATGTTAACATTTCTCTACTAGAATTACTTCCTTTCAACAAGGCCTGGAGATGCATCGAACAACAAAAGCCCGTGGCCTTGGATTATAAAACCTGGCTAGACGGCTGAGGAGGGGAGGAGATGGGGAAGACGGGCAGAAGGTGGTCTGGGGATGCGGGTGGAAGGTGGTGGGCATTTCGGCGTGCTGAGGTGCAGAACACTGTGCTTTGAGATCAAAAATATTAATGCCATAAGCTTGTTACCTAGCATTTAAGTTTTGCTTTCAAAGTCATTTGTTTGTATGGTACCTTTAGCATTAAACCATCAACTCGAACATCAACATGCTCATCAGATTTTGAATTGTCATTCAATTTGTACACAGTCATAAACTGATTAAGACTTTGTTTTAAATCCAACAGAAATTGATTTAACCACAGAATACTTCTTTCATCCACAGTAAACTGTAGTGCATTCAGCTGGCTATAAAGGTTTGGAGATGGAACTGTGGAGAAAAAAAAAATTTTTAAACATTTTTAATGAACAAATAATTCTAAATCTTCCCTGAGAAAAGACATTTATAACAAGTTTTAATCTTTCTTAATTTATATTAAGTCTTAAAGTATTATTTACAAAAAGTAAAATGTGGATGACATCAATTACATTTAAGTAAAATTATTTTTATATACTTCACTAATTGAAATAGTTTAATTACAAACTGAATATACAGGAGCGCTATTTAGCTTCGATTCCTTAATGTTATATGCACTAAGAAGTAAATTTCAAAAATCTTTACCTTCTTGATATATACCGCATTAAATTTGTGGTCTTTATCCACATATTTTTGTAAGAACTTTTCTAGCCTACTTTTACTCCTTATAATGAAGACACCAAGTCTAATGTAAATTTCTTATGAAAATAGTATGTAAGGCATCTATTCTTAAGAAAAAAAAGACAATGTATGACCTTATTCTGTACTTAACCTACCAGAGCGCCTGCTGAGAGGCAAACTTTAAAGCAGCTCCTGAATAATGAAATATATAGATGCTGTTACAAAACACTCCCCAAAATGTAAGAAATGTTCCTAAGCACAGACTGAGGAATGGCATGACCCAAATCTCATCCTCCTAAATGCTGAGGATTGGATAACTTTTAATGCTAACTTATATTAAACTAGTATTTGTGATTAGCACACACATCACATAAATTTTCATATATCTGTACCACAGGTTTACAATATCTTGGTGAAAATCTTTTACTCCACAAATGTCCATGTATTTGCGTCTCTTTAGCCTGTGCTTGCTCTTCAAGCCCGGGTCTCCCTGAACATGCACCTCACTTGCTCATCTGCCTCTGCGTCTTACTTCCACTCTGGCGATGGGCACACTGTTGTGTTCTCTTTTGAACACACGTTCCTCTTTCTTTCCTCTTACATCTTTCTAAGCCCATTTAATTCAATAAAAACTACCTTGTTTGACCTAAAAAGAAATGTGAGCATTGTGGTGACAGAACTGAACTGTGGTCAGCAGCCTGCAAAGCAAGCCCCTTACTGCCTGTACTATCCCTCCAGCCCCAATAGTAACCCTCTGGGGTGCTTTTTTTTTTTGCTTTTTTGAGTCACACCCGGTGATGCTCAGGGTTTACTCCTGGCTCTGCACTCAGGAATTACTCCTGGCGGTGCTCGGGGACTATATGGGACGCCGGGGATCGAACCCGGCCGGCATGGGCGGCGCGTGCAAGGCAAACGCCCTACCCGCTGGGCTATCGCTCGGGCCCCGGGGTGCTTTTTGGCATGAAGTTTGTGCTCAAGTGTTCCCAGCAGTGTTAGGGGAACCCTGTGGTTCAGAATTTGAAATAAGGGCCTCACACATTCAAAGTAAATACTCAACCACTAAGTCACACTTCCAGGTCCCAAACTTGTACATAATTCTACCAAGACAAAAAGTATGCATTACCTAAACCATGAAGACTACATTAATTTAAGGAAAATAAACTCAAGGTATGGGATACCAGTAGAGTGAGAACAGGAATAATGTCCTGAGTAAGCATTCTATTGCCTCTCTTTCACTTTTTTTTCAGGAAAGACTCACTGAATACCAACTTCATTTTGTATATTGTGCTAATAAGTTTGAATGAAAATAGGGTAACTTTTCTTTAAAAAAAAACAACAGTTCACAAGGGCCACAGAATAATGCAAAGGAAGATGACTTCCTTTGCATGTGGCTGGCTCAAGTTCAATTTCCTGTACTACATATGCCCCCCACCCAAGCCCCACCAGAAGACGACCCTGAGCAGCAGAGCCAGTAGAAAGCCCCGAGTGCAAACCCACGACCTCCAGTTTCTTCTTAAGAGGTTCATGAGCCAGGGAAAGCATTCAGTGGACAGCACGTGACTTAAAGGCAGGAAGCCTGGGTCCAATGGCTGGAAGGTTATATTCCCTCGAGCACCTCCAGGACTTCTGAGTTGAAGCAGCCCTGAAGCACCACTGGACACGGCGTCCAGCAGTCCGTGATGACACACACCAAGTACATGCAGGCTGTGATGGAACTGCGACTCCTACCAAGCACCGCAACCAAAGAGATGCCTGAGTGGTACAGGGGGTACAACTCCCGAGAGCATGTGTGTGACTATTACATCAACTCCAAGAGCACACAGCAACCCAAAGTCTGCAAACGTTACAACTCTATGAACGTGACCCCACACACAAACACCTACATTCCTACAAGCACCGCAACCCTGCGCATCTAAACAAGATAACAAAGTGAAAGGGAAGGGGGTGAGAATCTGTTTAATTAAAAACATGATTTTTAATTAGAAACTTTTAAAGCACTCAGTACTTGACATCCTCTTTTGTTGTGGTGCTTGTAGGAGCTGCAATTAGCTGACAGCTTGCATGTACTTGGCTGTGTACCATTTTGTAAGTAAAATTTTTAATTTAAATTTTAAAATAAAATTATTGAATTTAAAAAATTCACATTCTTACTGACAATGGCAGCCAGAGAGAAGACTAGAGAGCAAACGGGAGTTCCAAAGGCCCTCCAGAAGAAAAGCAAAGACCCAGCAGGAATCTGTGGTAGGAAGAAACCTCCTGTGCTACCCAGCAGAAAGGCAGATGCGCAGCGGCAGCCTGAGGTCCACTTAGGAAGCATCACTATAAAGACGCTCAGAAAGACCTTACAGAGACAAATGGAGAAACCTGGAACATGTTCAGAGCATGAAGCAACAAGAAAAGGACACAAATCAAATGTATACACAAAATACACAGTAATATGGGCAACACTAGGCCCAAACAGCGACTGCGTCCTCATGCCTTTGCACTGAAGCAATCGTCAGTTTGGCTAAGAATCACTGGTAGGACCCCTGGTCTCTGGAACAGGTGCCCCCAAAAAATAAAGCAAAAAGGAGTAATACCATACTATTATGCTCTGAACTTGCCTCCTCAGAACTGACACAGACCGTTCAATCCCAGTACCCTCAGAACGTGATGGTATTTGTGTTAACCACTGCTGATATGAGTTCGTGATGGTCTCTGTCCCGTATGGTACTATGAGAGAATAGGACGCATGCAGAAAAAAAGACCGGTGAGGACAACACAAGGCAAAGACAGCCATCTGCAAACCAAGAAGAGGCCTCAAGGGGAATAACCCTGCTGATGCCCTGGCCTAGCTACGACTGCCTTCAGAACCGTGAGGAATAAACTGCTCTTTACCCAGCTTTTCATTTTTTAGATGGCCCTATTAAATTAATACACATTGTTAAGCAAACTTCTTTCTGAATTGTAGGCTCATGGACCATATTTTTGACATTTTATAAACACAACAAGCACATATTATTATCTACAATCCTAGGGGGAAAGTTGCTTTTAAAGTTGCGTCACTGAATAGAGAGAGCTGGAGAAATGTGAAAATTAAACCACTGATACATGAGAATTCAATATATTATCTATTTACTCCTACAAACATTTGAATTTTCCTCAATACAAAATTTAATTTAAAGTAGTTCAATGTGATCTAGCAATTCCATTCTTAGTTATCTGGGGTCTAAGCTTAACTTGCTAGGGAAGGAATTTTAATTTATCAGAAAATAAATATAACGGGGGGCTGGAGGCGATAGCACAGTGGCTCTGGCACTTTCCTTGAACTCAGCCCAACCGAAGAGTGATCTCTACACTCAGAACCATGCATCAGAACCCTCATTTAATTCTTTATGAGGTACTAAGCAAATCTTATCTATTTAATTTGCAGACCGACTAAAAAAAGAAAATACCGCTAAACAACACATCTGGGGACTATTAAATTCTCTAGACCAGGACTGAAACAGTAAGTCTGACATCTGTTTCTTCGCAGTCATTCCCGTCTTGTTCATCAACAACAAAGGCGTGAGCACGACGAATACCCTCTGAAGCTAAACACCTGGCTAGACCAATATTGCAAATGGCAAAATAATTAAAGAAATTAGGAGTCCTAGCCCCAAGAACCAAGCCAGGGGAAACCCCTAAGAATCAGTGGTTGAGTCCTAAAACCCCAAACAAAAAACCTGGGCCATGCCCCTGGGGGAAAAGTGCTACAATCAAGTGTGGGACCCCATAAAGAGAAGAGAAAAAGAAGAAAGCCATCATCAGGCATAACAGTTAGCTCAACACAGCTGGAGCGATGAGACAAGCAAGGTGTGCTTCACGTGCCGCTGACCCAAGTTAGATCCCAGCACCCCTGGGTCCCCTGAGCACCTTCAGGAGTGATCCTTAAGCACAGAACCAAAAGCAAATCTGGCGCACTGCCAGAGGTGGGCAAAAACAAATGAAAAATCACTAAACAGTGATCTAAACTAAGGGATAAGATGAAGCATGAATACTGCTGGATCCCGCATTCAGGAAGTTTACACAAGTCAGGGGAAAGCACACCTGAACAAACCGAATGGTAAAATCCCAGAGTTACATGCTAATAAACACAAACAAGAAAAGGGAAGAATCATGGACGATTACGTTTTTATTTCCTGGTCTGGTTTTTGCTTAGGTTTGCTTTGAGCCTAGCACAGTGCTTGGAGATTGGTCCTCTGAGCCTCTGTCACATTGTGTTTGAGAGGTTAGCTTAGGGACAGATGAAACAAAACAATGTACCCCCGAGCACCCACAAACAATAAAACAGAAACACTCTTACTTGGAAAATCTTTTCCATCTGGATAATAATATTCTGTGAATTCTATGTAGACAGCAGACATTTCTTGTGGAAGATACAAGGACTTTTTATTGCAAGAAATCATTGTTTTGGGAGAAGACCGACACTGGTCAGCTGTAGAAACCTGAAAAAAAATTTTCATAACACTGAATGAAAGTCCCTCCCCAAATTACTTGTGTGCTGTTGGACAGTACTTCAAATTCTTACAACTCTAATAATAAACTAATTATGGACTTCCAAAGTTACATTAAAGTTAAACACCATCTTCAGAAACATCACCTCTGGAGCTTACAATTACAAAATCAACTTGGTTCGATAATCCTTGTAAATTTACTATTTTGTTCCCCCACTTTATTTAACCACCATGGTTTACAAAGATTTGGTAGATGCATTCAATATTCCAGTACCAAATTTACTATTTTTGATCCTTAAAAATCACTATTGCTTCTACAATACCATTGAACAGCAGAATTACAATATAGAATTCAAGTCCTCAAGACAAGACTATTTCCCCAGTACGACTTTATAATAATTCCTTACCATAATTTAACATTAAGAAAAATAATGTCATGCCCCATTAAAAAATGGGGAGGGGGCCGGAGCGATAGCCCAGCGGGTAGGGCGTTTGCCTTACACGCGGCCGGCTTGTGCCAGCCTGGGTTCGATCCCCGGCATCCCATATGGTCCCCGAGCACCGCCAGGAGTAGCTCCTGAGTGCAGAGCCAGGAGAAACTCCCTGAGCATTGCCGGGTGTGACCCAAAAAATCAAAAAAAAAAAAAAAAAAATGGGGAGAAGAAATGAACAGAAACTTTCAAAAAGAAATTCAAATAGCCAAAAGGCATATGAAAAAGTGCTCTTCATTATTCATCATCAGGGAAATGCAAATCAAAACAACAATGAGGTACCATCTCACACCACAGAGACTGGCACACATCCAAAACAGCAAGAACAACCAGTGCTGGCGTGGATGCAGAAAAAGAAGGAACTCATCCACTGTTGGTGGGAGTGCCGACTGGTCCAGCCCTTTTGTAAAACATTATGGACATTCCTCCGAAAACTAGATATTGAGCTCCCATTTGACAAGGCAATACTGCTCCTGGGAATAGACCCTGGAGACTCAAAAACACAAAGCAAAAACACTACCTGCACTTCTATATTCATCGCAGCTCTATTCACGATAGCCAGAATCTATCTATAACAACCTAAATGCCCAAGAACAGAAGACTGGCTAAAGAAACTTTTGGTACATCTACACGATGGAATACTATGCCGCTGTTAGAAAAAAGAATGAAGTCATAAAATTTACCTGCAACTGGATGGACATGGAGATTATCATGCTGAGTTAAAATTAGTCAGAAGGAAAAGGACGGATATAGAATGACTGCATTCATTAATGGGATATAAATATATAGCAGTATTCTACTAATTTTGGGAAATGCTAACGCCAGACTAGAACTCAGCACTGAATATACATGGAGACTACATTATAAACCCTAAATGTCTGTAGGGCAAGCCACAATGTGTAAGAGACAGACAGACAGACAGACAGACAGACAGACAGACAGACAGACAGACAGACAGACAGACAGAGACACAGAGAGGAAAAGGAAAAGAAAAAGTTCCTGTTATAGAGGCAAGCTGGGGGTGGGTGGGAAGGAATGTGGGGATATTGGTGGTAGGAATGGGGCACTGGTGGAGGGACGGGTGATGGAACACTGTATGTCAGAGACCTAATTATGAACATCTTTGTATATATAAAAAAATAGTGGTGGGCCGGAGCGAAAGCCCAGCGGGTAGGGCGTTTGCCTTGCACATGGCTGGCCTGTGCCGGCCTGGGTTCGATCCCCAGCATCCCATATGGTCCCCCGAGCACCGCCAGGAGTAATTCCTGAGTGCAGAGCCAGGAGTAGCCCCTGAGCATTGCCGGGTGACCCCCAAAAAAAAAAGTGGTGGTATAATAAAAAAAAAAAAAAAAAAAAATAATGTACCATAAATAGAATTTCATTTTCAGGTAAAGTGTTAAGGAGATGAATAGTAGTAAGGATTGAAATCTTGCTAAAGAGGCCAAAGAGAACAGACAAAGACAGGCTCTCAGAGGAAGAAGAAAACAACCGTCTTTATTTAGCACTGGGAGGGTCCAGCAGTCGCCCCAAAGGCAGAGCAGCAGCACCCAGATTCAGGTCATATTCGCACAGGGCTCATCCCTGGACTGGAAGATGCTGAGCTGGCACCTCTGGCTCAAAGTTCCCTACTCACGATGGAATGCGGGTTGGTTACACAGGACAGGATGGAAATACACAAGTGGGTCGGGATGATACAGGACAGACAGAGTAAAAGCAGGACCAGCAGTCAGGCTTCTGGTGGTGGTGGTGAGCAAACAGCAGAAACAGCAGCCAGAGTCCAGTCCAAGGGATAAGACCACCCCTCAGTAAAATGGGTGCAGGAATCTGACTCCACTTCACAGCAGAACAATGTGAATATGTGTAACACCAGTGAATCACACACAATGATAAAAATGGTGAATTTTGTAATTTACTTTACAAATAAAACTATAACTGCTTCTGTCAAATAATTTGATGTCCTAATTTTTCCAAAGAGATTATTAGTTTTAAGGTTTTAATTGCACTTTTTCATTCTCCTTTTCAAGTAGTAAATATGTAATTACATAAAATATTTTGGGAGAGATAGCAGGTAGGGAGGTTTGCCTTGCACATGGCGGACCTCAACCCCTAGCATACTCTATGAGTTTCCCAAAGGGCCCCATAGTGCCCCTGAACAGAGAGCCAGGAGTCAGCCCCGGGCACCAGTGGGTCTGACCCAAAACCAAAAACACAAAACAAAATTGTATATACAGGGCCAGACCGAGCTCAACCAACCGAGCCACGCTTTCCCTGCAGGAGGCCTGGTTTGCTAGTAGTTTACAAAACAACAGCTCCCAAAATATGACTTGCCGAGGAGATCCACACGAATACGTTATTTGTTTTGATTTTGTTTATAGCCATCAATAAATATACATGTCTATTTCTCATGAAGTAGAATAAATTTTTCAATGGTTTCTTCTTATATAAATAGTTAATTAAGCCTTTTAATTATCTGTATGATTTTAATCAACTGGCGTATCTAAACTGTTATCTTCACATGGAAACAAATCCCTTTCAACTGAAATGTCAGTTTATCAATAGCTGACTCCTTCTTCCTTTAACAATTGAAATAATTTAAATTCAGAGAAGCAAAATAATTTGTTTTAATTAAGTCCTTTATTTGGAGGCTGAATATACACTGCCAGCCCAGGCTGGATCCCTGACATACGGTCCAGTCAAAGCAGGAGTGACCCCGGAGCACAGAACAGGAAGCTTCCTAGTAGCCCAAAGCAACAGATGTGCACCCCATCTAACCAACTAATAAGCAAAATAACTAACTTTATTCTTGTTTATGTATATAGGACGGGTTTGTTTCGAGTCACACCCAGCTGGCTCTGGGCTTAGGACTGAGCGCTCATCACTCCTCTGAGTTTATGTATATAGGACGGGTTTGTTTCGAGTCACACCCAGCTGGCTCTGGGCTTAGGTCATCACTCCAGGCGTGCTCAGTGATGGCGGGGGAGGCCTCACGCACAGCAAGTCTCTTAACCCCTGTACAATCCCCGGTTCCTACCGCACTTCTTCACTGTGTATTCCACCTTCAATCATCGTGACTATGGTGATACCATTCCCATCTGAACTTATGTTTTCAAGAACACTTCAAATAAGTGATGCTGTATAGAATTAAAGAAGCCGCTATTCCGGTAACCAAATAAGCTAAGTAGGGGCTTTCTCAGGTTGGCACTACTGCCATTCGGAGCAGATCACTGTGTGCTGTCCGTGTGCCAGAAAGCTTCACAGCGTCACCGGTGGCTGTCCACTAGCTCTCAGCAGTAACTCCCCTAGCTGTGACAACTGAAACAGCCATCATACACTCCAAGCATAGGGGTGGAGGAACAATTAAAAACCAGTAAGAAAATGAGAACTGTTAAAACACAACTCAGTTTCAAAATCACAAGTGACCAAACAGAACCAGGACAATTCATAAATTATAACACATTTGAAGTTTTCTCTATTTTTTAAAAAATAAGTTTTGCAATCTAGTGTGTGGGTTTCAAGGACTGTGATACTAGATTATGCTATACATCTACAGTCTGAACAAGCGTAAACGGAAGGATTGGGAAATAGCTTTCTGGGCCGGAGGCCAAGCTTTCTATGGCTTTACACGGATGAAGCCTGGGCTCGCAGTGTCCTGAGCACTGGTCAGGAGCAGACGCTGAGCAGGGCAGCTATCACCCCAAATAAAAACCAAACAAAAAGGGTTTAATAATTGACCTCGTTGCTTTGTTCTGTTGTCACACCCAAGGGTGATCAGTGACTAGCCCTGGGCTTGGTGCTCAGCGGTCCCTCCTGGCAGCGCTCACGGGCCACGTGTGCCAAGGATCAAACTGCAGGCTGCTCTCTTTAACAAAACGTGCTTCAGCCCTTTGAGCGATCTCCCCAGTATGAGAACAGAGTTCTTATATTCTCAGTCTTATCAATATCTGGTAACAAGATAAAGCAAAAAGTTTTTCATATCTTCCACTAAGATACTTTATAACAAGAAATCTGTCCTCTAAAAAAGAAATCTGGCTTATGTCCCTGTTTCTTGCAGGCAATTATAATTTTAGAAAAGTACTACTTGGAGACCAGAGCAAGAGTATAGCAGGTAGGGCATCTGCCTTGCTTATGGCTGACCGGGGACCCAGGTTCAACATCCAGCATTCCAAATGGTCTCCCAAGCCCACCAGTAACAATTCCTGAGTACAGAGCCAGAGGCAGGAGTAATCCCTGAGCATGCATGCCATAAGCTGAATGTGGCCTAAAAGAGAAAAAACAATACTACTCATGGTGGATGTTGGGTCCACAACTGGTATAGTTTATGCTCCTAAGGAGAACTGGGCTGGTCAAAACCTGACCTAAAAGAACACACTGCACAGTATCGGATCTTTACTCAGGCCATCTTTACTCAGGCCATTTGTCCTGACGTAGGATTTAGAAAGGGAAGCTTTGGGTCACTGGTACCGTCTGGCTCTACATTAGCAAACTACAAAGGCCAACACTTCATGCACACTGCTAAAAGTCCATGCTAGAAGGCTGATGTGTCTGTTTCTGAGACCCTGGCAGACCCCACTTCTCTCTCTCCTTATGGCTAGTTCTAATTTGTATTCCCCCATATATGACTCCAAATATAACTTGCTACAATAAGTTCCATGAGATTTTCTAGTGATTTTATTTTGTGCATGTGGGTAGTTTAAGGACACCACCTAACTCAGAGTTGTGTGACAAGTATTACACAGTGTTAGGCTCACAGTTTGGCAAATTCTGAGCTACCATATAAACAAAAATTAATGAACTGATATTTTCTATTATGTCTAACTTAGCTGTTTCACAAAAAAATGGTCAACATGGCTTTAAATAGTACGTTGGTTTGATTGAGAGGTGTTTGCAAAGGTGTGTCTACCAGAAGATTTCATATTAAACACAACATACCTGGTATATATTGAAATCTGCAAGTCTAACCACAACGGAACAGGACATTAATTTAGTTTTGAATTGTTGAGATAATACTGAAGGTGCTCCGATGTCCCTTTCAGAACTGAACTTTTCTCTGTGGGAAACAAATGCTCCTATCAGCTATTTGCAAATTATTTTTAAAGTCAATTTTTTATTAAGACAACTACTAGTAATATAGATGTATCCTACTTTCTTTATTGCCACTACTTAGTGCTGGGAATCAAACTCAAGAATTTACATAGGCAAAGCATGTGTTCTACCACTGAGTTACAGCTGGGCTCAAAGGCTAATTTCTTCAACAAGATATATGAAAATAATTTATGTATTTTCATATATATTATATCTTGAAGATATATTTCATATATCTTCATATATCATAAGTCATAAAAATTATTAATATAATTATTTTTATGATTATTCCTACAGCCAGAAAGAATATTTGACATCCTTAAGACACTGGCATATAATAACTTTTGGCTACATTTCTGATCTACTAGAGATTTAAAAGCCTGAAATATTCTACCTCAGTTTTATTCTTATTTATCACATTAATTTAAAAAGTGCTTTGATAATAAACCTGAGGGCTAATTAAATTTAAGATTTTTAGTCTTTAAATAAACCTGGTATTTATTTAAAATGGTATGACTACATAGAAAATACACACAATAGGGGGATATAGTAATGTCATTATTGGTAAAATACCTGTTGGGTGTGTTCTGGGGAGAGGCATGTGTTGGGGACTTAGGGAGGTGAACCTACGTTATGATCCTTTACAGCCTGTTTAAGCATTTCAACGTTGCATTCAAATTCATGTAACAACTCATTGGCCCATCCATTTTTTGTTTTGGTTGCATCACTATAACACATCCAATGATTACAACTATCACCTGTAAAATGAATAGCAGATACTTCACTGGAAAGCGCACCATTTAAATTTATTCAAAGACTTCAGATGATATTTATGCAAATTCTTAAGAGATGCTTTAATGATTCAATAAAATTAGAGCCTTCACCTGCTATACTTTAAATCTTCCTAGGAAATAGTCAAAAATGATTAATAGAAAAGGGATATAGAGGGCAGGAGCGATAGCCCAGCGGTAGGGCGTTGGCCTTGC